>PVIW01009728.1:0-49717 GCA_004026585.1 Noctilio leporinus | reverse complement strand
CACCAGGGAGACAGACAGCCCAATTAAAAAATGGGCAAAGGACCTGAACAGACAACTCACTGAGGAAGATATACAAAGGGCCCAGAGGCATATGAAAGAATGCTCAACATCACTAGTCATCAGAGAGATGCAAATTAAAACCACAATAAGATACCACCTCACACCTGTCAGAATGGCAATCATCAACAAATCAACAAACGACAAGTGTTGGCAAGGATGCGGGGCAAAGGGAACCCTCATACACTGTTGGTGGGAATGTAGGCTGGTGCAGCCACTATGGAAAACAGTATGGGGTTTCCTTAAAAAACTAAAAATGGAACTGCCTTTTGATCCAGCCATTCCACTACTTGGACTATACCCAAAGAACCCTGAAACACCAATTCATAAGAACCTATGTACACCTATGTTCATAGCAGCACTATTTACAATAGCCAAGTGCTAGAAACAGCCTAAGTGCCCATCAGTGGATGATTGGATCAAAAAACGTTGGTACATTTACACAATGGAATTCTATATAGCAGAAAGAAAGAAGGAACTTGTACCCTTTGCAACAACATGGATGGAACTGGAGAGTATTATGCTTAGTGAAATAAGCCAGTCAGTGAAGGACAAATATCATATGATCTCACCCATTATGGGACAATAAGCAAAACTAACAACAAGCAAAACAGAACCAAGTATATGAATACAAGGAATAGGCCTTCAGTGGTCAGGGGGAACGGGGTTGGGGGGAGGGGGGAGACAGAGGCAAGAAAGGGGAGCAGCTTAGACAAGAACCTAGTATAAAGGAACCATGGACATGGACAACAGGTAGGATTGACTTTGGGGGGAATGGGTGGGTGGGGAGGGGGACAGAGGAGAGCAAAAAGGGGATGGATGTAATACAACAACAATAAAATTTAAAAAAAAAAGAAAGAAACCACATCCATCCAGACTGGGAGGAGGGGCACAGACATGACACAAGCTGGTCCCTCATCCATGTGCGGTGGATAAAAATTTGGGAGGGATATCTAAGGAGCAAGGAGTCCCAACCCACAGCAGAACCCTCTGGCCCAGTGTTCCAGTGCCAGGAAGGTAAGTCACCACAACTTCTAACTACAAAAAACAGTGAGGATTGAGTCTATGGAAGAAACATCTGGAGCTCCACACAGTTCCTCTTAAAACCCACTCAGACTCACTTCCTCGGAGCTCTAGCACTGGTGTAGCAGCTTGAAAAGCACCAGTGGTACACAGGGGGGAACAGTGGTACACAGGGGGGAACAGTGGTACACAGCAGGGAACCGAAGTGTGTGGCATCAAGGCAAGCAGAGGCCATTGTCCCTTTTCTAAACCCTCCCCACGGAGCCAGCAAGTTGGTAGCGTATCTGAGACTCCCACCATCAACCTGGCTAACAATGTTTAACCCAGTCTTGGAGATCCCCAAAGGCTCCGTCACACCCAATTCACAGGCCCACCCAAGTTGCTTTTCCATATGAATGGCTGTGATTGGCTCAGGCTGCACAGCTTCCTAAATCCTCTTAAACAAGCAGCAGCTGCCTCAGTGAGCCCCAGGCCCAGCACTAGCAGCAGCCAGTCTAGACTCACAGCTTGGCTGCGCCTGGGAGTCTCCAAGCCCAGCACAGTAGCAGCATCTCAATTGCTTTATAGCTCAGGCAGGGTGGCCCTGGGCAAAACACAGGTGGGGCTGACCTTGGCCTGCGCCACCCAGGAAAATCCAGGGCTAGTGCACCCAGTGGACAGCTACAGGCCACACTGGAGCACCTCCACCTGCCCCTGCACATTTGAGCCTCCACAGAGGGTGCAAGTTGGTGGTCAGTGGTCACAGCCAGTCCTTACTATCGACTGTTCTGGGTAAATCCCCCCACTGATCTGCCAAATAGCAACCAAAGACTCAACTACAAGAGGAGGTGTGCTCAGCCCCGAAAAAGAGCACACCTCGAGTGCCAAACTTGGGTGACTGGGGAGGCTGTGACACAGGACTCTACAGGACACCTACGACATCAGACTACACTACCAGGACACTGAGGCAAAGCAGCTCTATCTAATACATAGAAACAAATACAGGGCAGGGGTGTGTAGCCAAAACAAGGAGAAAAAGAAACTCCAGAACAAGTGCTAAACAAAATGGAGATAAGCAATTTATCAGATGCGGAGTTCAAAACACTGATTTTAAAGATGCTCAAGGAACTCAGGACCCCAAAATCATAAAAAAGATCTTGTCAGAAACAAAGGGATACACTAATCGAAATAAAAAACAATTTATACACAGTAGATAAGGTGCCAGCCTGCCAACACAAAGGTCCCTGGTTCGATTCCCCAGCCAGGGCACAGAACCAGTTGCAGGCCATGTCTCCAGCCAGGTCTGTAACTGGAGGCAGGTGAAAGGCAACCATACATGGATGTCTCTCTCCCTTTCTTCCTCCCTCTCTGCCCTTCTAAAAATAATGATTATAATCTTTTTTAAAAATTTAAAAGAGGATTATGATGACGAAAAATGTTAAAAAAATAAGCGGGTAGTATAAGCAGCCTCTGGGACAACTTCAAGAGAGCCAACATTCAAATCATAGCTGTGCCAAAAGAAGATAAAGAACAAGAAATTGGAAATCTATTTGAAAAAATAGTGAAAGAAAACTTCCCTAATTTGGTGAAGGAAATGGACATGCAAGTCCAGGAAGCACAGAGTTCCAAACAAGAAGGATGCAAAGAGGCCTACTCCAAGACACATAATTAAAATGCCAACGGTTGCCTTGGCTGATGTGGCTCAGGGGATTGAGTGCTGGTCTGTGAAACAAAGGGATGCCAACTGAATTCCCAGTCAGGGCACATGCCCAGGTTGTGGGCTAGGTCCCCAGTTGGGGTGCAGGAGAGGCAACCACATACTGATGTTTCTCTCTCCCACTTTTTCTCCCTCCCTTCCTATCTCTCTCAAAATGAATGAATTAAAAAAAAAAAAAAAAAAAAAAGCCAAATGTGCCCTGGGTGGTATAGCACAGTGGATAAGGCATTGGCCTGTGAACCCAAAGGTTGATGGTTCGATTCCCCAGCCAGGGCACATAACCAGGTTGCAAACTAGGTCTCCAGACAGGTCTGTGGCTGGAGGCAGGTGAAAGGCAACCATACACTGATGTTTCTCTCCCTCTCTGCCTCTCTCTCTTCCTCTCTCTCTAGAAATAATAAAATCTTTGAAAATTTTTAAAAAATAAAAATAAAAACCCAAATGTTCAAGAATCTTAAAAGCAGCAAGAGAAAATAATTTAGTTACCTACAGTTTAAGTAACTAACAATTTAGTTCTTATAAGACTTTCAGCTGATTTCTCAGGCTAGAAGGGACTGGCAACAAATATTCAAAGTCATGAAAAGCAGGGATCTACAGCCAAGAGTGCTTTGCCCAGCAAAGATGTCATTTAGAATTGAAGGACAGAAAAAGTGCCTCCCAGACAAGAAAAAACTAAAGGAGTTCATAGTTCATCATCACCAAGCCATTATTATATGAAATGTTAAAAGGATTTAAGAAAAATAAGATAAAAACTATGAATAATAGGCCCTGGCTGGTGGCACAGAGGATAAAGTGCCAGCCTGCAAACCCAAAGGTTGCTGGTTCGATTTCCCAGCCAGGGCACATAACCAGGTTGCAAGCCAGGTCTGTAGCTGGAGCCAGGTGAAAGGCAACCATACATTATCTCTCTCCCTCTCTCTCTTCCCCTCTCTCTAAAAATAATAAATAAAATCTTTTTTAAAAGATTTTTTTAATCTTTTTTTAATTTTTATTTTTTATTTTTTATTTATTTTTTTTTTAAGATTTTTATTTTATTATTTTTAGAAAGAGGGGAAGGGAGAGAGGGAGAGAGGGAGAGAGACATCAATGTATGGTTGCGTTTCACCTGCCTCCAGCCACAGACCTGTCTGGAGACCTGGTTTGCAACCTGGTTATGTGCCCTGGCTGGGGAATCGAACCTGCGACCTTTGGGTTCGCATGCCGGCGCCTTATCCACTGTGCTACCAGCCAGGGCTTTTTTTTAATTTTTAAAAAATTACTTTTTAAAAAAGTAAAAAAAAAAAAAAAAAAAAAAAAAAAAAAAAAAAAAAAAAAAAAAAAAAAAAAAAAAAAAAAAAAAAAAAAAAAAAAAAAAAAAAAAAAAAACTGAACAATAATAGCAAAAATACACAGATATTAACAATTGAATCTAAAAAACAAACTCAGCAAACAAAAAGAACAGGGACAGAATCATGAATATGGAGTATTTTAATGGGAGGGGGTGTGGGGGAATGGCTGAAGAAGTGAGGGGATTAAGTACAAACTGGAACTACAGGCAGTATGGTACAGTAGGCAAGGACCTGGACTGGACATTAGTAGGGAGAGAAGATCCATGGGGAGGTAAAGTATACAGTACAGGAAATAGAGTAGCCAAGAAACTTGTAGGCATGGCCCATGGACATGAACAATGACGTGAGGGATTGCCTGAGGGAGAGGCGAGAGGTGGGGGGTGCTGGGTGGAGTAGGGCAGAGGCGTAAAATTCAGGACAACTGTAATAGCATAATCAATAAAATATAATCGAAAAAAATGTTTTTATTTCTGTTCAGTATCATGAGGCTTCTATAACTTAACGATGTTTCAAAAATGTGTTTTGTTTTGTTTTTAATGCTGAAAAGGACATGCTCATTGATTTTAGAGAGGGGAAAGGAGAGAGACAGGGAGAGAGAAACATCTCTCCTTCACACTCATACTGGGGACCTGCAACCTAGGCATGTGCCTTTACCAGGAATCAAACCCACAAACTTTCAGTTTATGAGATGATGCTCCAACCAACTGAGCCACACTGGCCAGGTTGCATTGTTTTGTTTTTGGGGTTTTTTATTTTAGATTTTATTTATTATTTTTAGAGAGGGGAGAAAGGAGAGAGGCAGAGAGGCAAAGAGACATCAAAGTATAGTTGCCTTTCACCTGCCTCCAACTATGGACCTGACTGGAGACCTGGCTTGCAACCTGATACATTGTTTTTAATGTCACAGTTCACTGTTGATTTAGTCACACAGCCCTTTGTTTGCCTCCTCTGGAGCCCAGTGAGGACATGCCTGATAGTATCCCCATCCCCAAATTCCCTCCTTGGTTCTGTTCCCAGTAGTTCATTACAGGTAAAGGGCACCATCGTCAGCAAAGCCCTACACAAGATGAGAAACTGCTTTGTCCTGAAATGTGGAAAAATTTTCCACATCTGATTTCATTAAATATTACTTCCATAAATGCTTATTTTTAAAAAATAGATTTCAAATCAATAACCAACCTTCTATCTTAAGACACTGGAAAAGAAGAAAAGCAGACCCAACTAACCCTAAGTCAAGGAGGAGGAAAGAAATAATAAAGATCAGAGCAGAAATTAATGAAATAGAAAACAGAAAATCAAGAAAACTAACAAAACCAAAAGTTGTTTCCTTTAAGTTGACAAACTCTTAGCTAGACTGACCAAGACGGAAAGAGAGAAGACTCAGAACTACCAGAATCAAAAATGGAAGAGGGGCCCTGACCAGGTAGCTTAGCCAGTTGGTTAGAGCACCGTCCTGATACACCAGGGTTGCCCATTCAATTCAATTCAGGGCACACACCAGAATCAGCCAATGAATGCCTAAGTGGAACAAAAATCGATGTTTCTCTCTCTCTCTCTAAAATAAAATACGGGAGAGATATCGGTGGAAATGGAAGATGATGTAAAGGGAATAAACAGTAATGGAAAATATACAATACAAAAATAACAAAAGGTAAATTTTAAAATCTTTTTAAGAAAAAACGAAAACGAACATTATTACTGACCTTACAGGAATAAAATCTTATCTCCTCCAATGACCATTATATAATCATAGTGAGGTTACCTGCCTCCGTTTTTTCTACTCTTCAAAAGGTATCATTTTTCTCAAATGGTTATGAAGAATAAACCAAAGAATTTATGTCAAGTACCTAGTCCAGCACAATTCATCATTGCCTCTCCCCCAGGTGCTTTTCCTCTCCCTCCCTATCCTATCCCCATCCAAGCCTTCAAAATATAACCTACTGCTTCTCCACCCCATCCACCCCATTGTTCACCCAATCCCTCATTAGTCCAAGTCACCATTCTCTCTCCCTGCCTTAGGTCACAGCCTCCTAACTGTGGCCACGCCTGCCTCCTCCCCTATTCTGTTCTCTACAAACCACCACTGAATGTTTTCAAAACTTAACCCTGCTTTTGTCTCCATTCTCCTGTGTATGGGTTAAAATACGTACTCTCTGCCTGTGATCCACTTACCCTGCAAAAGTGGCCACAGGTATCACTCACTCTCCCCTTTGCCTGCAGGGATCCAGCCACACTGTCCTTGTTATTCCTCAAACTTGCCCAACTTGTTTTTGTCTCAGGGTCTTGGCTCTTGGTATTTCCTCTGCCTGAAGCACCCCCACCCCCTGCCAGATCCATGCATGGCTGGAGTTTCCAATTCATTCCAGTGTCTACTCATTGTCACCTCCTGAGATGGTACTCCTCTGACCAGCTTTCCTACAGCAGCTCAGGCTTTCACTTTCTAGCCTGGTACTCTGCTTTATTTTTCTTCCTAGTACTTATCACAATATGACATTATCTGTTTATCACCTATCTCCTTTCGCTGGAATGTGCTCCCCAAGATGCAAGGCCTTTGCTTTCCCCAGTGCTCAGATCAGAGCCCAGCACATAGAATGTGCTCAATAACTATTTGTTGAAGCAGAAGTGAAAGCTCAGCAGCAGGACCCACAGAAAAACAGAACTTTGTATTTGATCTAGGATATAGTTGGCATCTCAAATTAAAGGGAGGCAAGGCAGACCAGTCAACACAGGGTGTTGGGACCACTGGGAAGCCGTGGGGGGGGGGGGGACTGAATTTATCACAGACATGTAACTGAGCTCCCTCTTGAAACCCCATTTTCAAAATGTATAAACCCACAAGAAAGAGAAGAACGGGAGAGGGGATGACAATGAACAATTTTTAGGGTACAAAGTAAATGGACAAGTGTTATCTACCACACAAAAAAGCCATGCAGGCAATACGATGAAAATTTTACCTGTTTTATAGCACAGAACCCATAAAAGGCTCAGAAATGAGTGGTATCACTAGAAGGGGGAATGAAAGTGAGATGTGGGGCTTGCTATGAGAAAAAAAAAAAAGATTAGTAGAAGAGGATTTAAAAAGAAGCAGAGCATGAAGAGTAGAATCCTGGCTCTTCCCCTCCCACCACCAGACCCCTATGGCTGCAACCCAGAACTGGTCAGATCAGAAGTTTATTTTTAGGAGAGGGTAGAAGAGATCCCTGAACAGATGAACACTAATTAAAGGAAACAGAGAAGATACCAACAACAGGGATTTCACAAAAGTTCATGTACTGATTGTTGAGGACATCCAGACCCTCAGCCCTCTTCCTTCACTGGGCCCTGGGAATATCACCAGAGGGGCCCAGAGCTCAGGATTCTAAATGGTAAGACTCACCTTCCCTCCCTCTCCCCACCCCCGCTTTCATCCCCTGAGGGACTCTCAGAGCTCCCAGCACAGGGGAAAAACAGACTCTTATCAGGGTATACTGTCAAGAAATTCCAGTTCACTAAAGATAGGAGGAGATTCTAGAAAGTCCTACAGAAGAAAAACTAGAGAAGAAAAATTAGATCATACAAAAAAATAGGTATTGCGAATGACTTGAAACTACCCAACTAAAATGCTGAAAGCTGAGAGACAACAGAACAATGCCTTCAAAATCTGGGTATATGCCCACAAGAACTGAAAACAGGGATTAGAATACCCATGTTCATAGCAGTCTTATTCACAACAGTCAAAAGATGGAAACTTGACCCTGGCTGGTGGCTCAGTGGATAAGGTGCCAAACTGCGAACCCAAAGGTCGGATGCTGGTTTAATTCCCAGCCAGGGCACATAAATAACCAGGTTGCAAGCCAGGTCACTAGCCAGGTCTCCAGCCAGGTCCGTAGCTGGATGGAGGTGAAAGGCAACCATACATTGATGTACCTCTTCCTTTCTTTCTCCCTCCCTGCCCTTCTCTCTAAAAATAATGAATAAAGTCTTTAAAAAAAGATAAAAACTCAAGAGTCTCCTTATTGGTGAATAATTCTTTAAATGTTATATATACACACAATGGACATTATACAGCTTCAAAAAGACAGGACATTCTGACCTAGGGTACAAGATGGATGAACCCTGAAGACATGTGAAGTAAAATAAGCCAGACACAAAAGGACAAATACTGTATAATTCCACTTGTACGAGGTACCTCCAATAGTCAAATTTATAGATGCAGAAAGTAAAATGCTGGTTTCCAGGGGCTGGGAAGAGGGGGGAAATGGGGAGTTACTGGTTAACGGGTACAGAGTTTCAGTTTGAGAAGATGAAAAAGTTCTGGAGATGGTAAAATCTTTAAAAAGAAAAAAAAAAGGAAAAGTTCTGGGAAGTGGGTGGTGGTAATTGCACAACAATGTGAATGGCCTTTAAATACCACTGAGCTGTACACCTAAAAATGGTTAAAATGATTAATTTCTTATATTTTTCCCCAATAAAAACTTCTGAAAAATAAGTTTCCACCTAATTTATTTTCATACACTCACAAGAATGCAACTGAGAATTTATCCTACAGTACTCTTGTGAAACTACATACGCCTGAGGTTCCTACAGCTTTGTTTGTGATAGCAATACTGGAATCAGCCCAGATGGCATTCCATGGGACAGCAGTGAGACACAAGGAAACAAGAGCGAATCGCTGAAAGAAGGCGGAAGTTCCTTGTGCATGAAGAGAGGAAAAAAGTCTTTAAGAGACGCTGGTAAGTGAAAAAGGCAAGGTGAAAAAAAGCACCCAATACAACAACAATAAAATTTTTTAAAAAAGAAAAAAAGCACCTAAACTTATCATTCTCTTAGTGACTCCCCCCCTTACAGGTTTTATTTCAGAGTCAAAATTAGGGTAAAGGGCAAGAAGTTTCATTGTCCCAAGGGCCAGAGGGGACAAATTACAATAGATCTTCTAAACAAATGAGGCTTAATCTTTGCCAAGATACTCATCCTAAGGGCTGAAAGCAGATAAAGGGAGACCTTCATTAGGAAAAAAGAATGTAAAATTAAATATACAAAATTTGGTACAAATGTGAATGAATATTCACTGAAAATGAGGGGAAACAATAGGCTACCAATTTTTATAAAACGAGTATCACAAACATCACAAAATCCAGGGGAGTATAAAAACATAGCATTTGAATACTAATCAAGGTGATCACTTGGGAAGGTACAGAAATGTCTAATCACTACGTTATACCCTGAACCTAATATAATATTGCATGTTAAGTGTAATTTTAAAATTATTTTCACTTTTTTTTTTTTGGTGAAAAGGAAAGGTATTTTGTTTACTTGAGGGTTATACAAATTATAGTAAATGTGCAATTGTGCTGTTAAATCCCACTCCCTTTAAAAATACCCAAAATGTATCGTCCGGCCCAATTATATTAGTTTTCAAACAGACAAGCAATAATACCATCTTTCAGAAATACAACAGTTCACAGCGTAGCATTCCAGTTATAAATTCAAAGTTCCTGGTAGGCACTCCCCCAATTAGGGGAGTATCTGGCACACTCCCCAACTCTCATACCACGGGTAATTCCCTATGTCTGTGCAAGTAATTTTTTTTTCTTTTTAAAAAATTTTAGTTATCATTTTTAGAGAGAGGGGATGGGAAGGAGGCAGAGAGGGAGAGAGACATCAACGTGTGGTTGCCTTTCACCTGCCTCCAGCTACTGATCTGGTTGGAGATCTGGCTTGCAACCTGGTTATGTGCCCTGGCTGGGAATTGAACCAGCAACCTTTGGGTTTGCAGGCTGGCGCCTTATCCACTGTGCCACCAGCCAGGGCTGTATTTTCACTTTTTAAGAATAGAAAGCCAAGCCCTGGCTGACGTGGCTCAGTGGACTGAGCACCACCGGTCTGCGAGCCAAAGGATCGCTGGTTCAATTCCCAGTCAGGGCACATGCCTGGGTTGCAGGTCTCCAGCCAGGTCCTCAACTAGAGGCACACGAAAGGCAACCATACATTGATGTTTCTCTCCATCTCTAAAAACAATAAAATCTTGAAGGAAAGAAAGGAAGACTTTTAAAATATTAAAAAAATAAAGAGCTAAACATAAAATACAATAAAAATAGCCAGTTGCATCCAGCAATGCAGGTGTTAGCATTTATGCAAAGACCAGCAGGGTGATGGGTCAATGCAACTCGGGAGATCCCAGACAAGACACACACACTGAATTTTCAGATGAGTGATAGAAAGTTTTCCTTTTTATACGTTTTAAGCCATTGTAACTTCAATTTTAAAGTGTAATATAAAGCAAATATATTAAATGGTAATTTGAAATATACATTTTTAAAAAGACAGCATCTTTATTAAGTGCTTGAAACATCTGTCTTTTCCTCTATTTGGTGCATGTTCTTTTTTTTTTCTTTTTAACATTTAAAAAAATTATTTTAAAGATTTTATTATTTTTAGAGAGAGGGGGAGGGAAAGAGGAAGCAAGATATCAATGTATGGTTGCCTTTCACCTGCCTCCACCAAAGTACCTGGCTGGAGACCTGATTATGTGCCCTGGCTGGGAACCGAACCAGCTAACTGCAGGTTCACAGGCCGGCACCTTATCCACTGTGCCCCCAGCCAGGGCCTGGGTGCATATTCTTTGATTGTCCTTCATATGACAATGGTTTTGTAATATTGTCTAAAAAGAAAATAAAGATGGCTTAGTCTTTCTCCTAACATACATTTATAATTGTATGCACTGCATTATCAAGTACATTCTTGGCAGAAAACTTCCATTTTGAAAAATGGGTGGTATGGGGGGGACTAGGTGAAGGTAAAGGGATTAAGAAATACAATTTTTTTTTAAATGCAAATTGGTAGTTACAAAATAGTCGCAGGGATGTAAAGCACAGCATAGCGAATACAGTCAATAATACTGTAGTAAGAGGAGAGATCCAAGATAGAGATTTAAATAAACACACTGTATCTCCCTTCACAACCAGAAACGGGTACATCTACCTCCAAATAGACAACCAGAAATTCCCAAACACGGAACTGCACAGGAAGTCCAACAAACAAAACATAGAAGAAATACTCATCTAGACAGGTGATGGGGACACACAGGAAACAGCTTGGCAAGTGGACTGCCCGACGGGATTGGAAAGGAAGAAATTGGTGGAAAAAAGCAACCAAGGTAGTGATACCTGTTGAATGATCCCGGGACCAGCCGAGCTCTCCGGGCTCATGGTTCCAGCACTGGAGGTGAAAATAAAGCCCCACTGCTTCTCCTAACTGTGAAAACCAGTGCGGGGAACTACCCATCTCACCCAACAGCCCACTCGTTTAAAGAACCCCAAGGTCCTGAAAGGGCCCCGGACTCACACAGCGCGGGAAGGAAGAGCCAGGCAACGGCTAAAATGGCGCCAGTCCCGCTCCGGAAGCGGAAGAAGTGCCAGGAAAAGGCCCAGCGCTGCGCAGGGGGCTGGTCCCCTCCCAGGCCCCGCCCCCACGTAGAGCCCCACAACAGGTGGAACAGGTCTCCGTACACTGACCCAATACTCAAGGCTCCACCCCTTATAACTCAACCAAGCGGCAGCTCTACTTGAGACAGAGGCGAACACAGGAGCCTGTTAAACTGCAGAGATGGAGAAATCAAGGCCCCAGTGGCGGAATTAAGCGACAAAGAAATAGCCAGCCTGACAGAGGCGCAGTTTAAATCGCTGGTAGTAAAGATCCTCACAACTTGGCTCCCGTTTCCAGTGCCTCCCCACTTGCCGCACCACCAACCTTGATGTGACCCCAGACCCTCACAGGGGACACCCCTCTCACCCAGGGGCGGGTCCCCCACTGCTGCCCCACACCCCTGGACCACATCGCTCACCGTGCCCCCTCCCAGCTCCTGGCAGGGGCAGGCAATCCACTTGACCTCTGCAGTCCCTCCTCTCACCACACACACACACACCGCCCCCGCACCGTAAGCAACCTCAAGCCAGGCCGCAAGCACCGCACCAGCACCAGCGGAGCTCTGGCAGAGCCCGGGTAGCACCCTGGGGAAGGAGGCTCGGGTCAGAGAACTCTACCTGCTGCTCTTCAGGCCAATCAAGGGGTATGAAGGGTTCCTGATCAAGCACACGTCATGACAGCCTGTTGATTTTGTGATTTTGGAAGCCTGGCAGGCGCAGAATCAGCCAAGCATGCATTGAACGGTATTCGCTTTGATCCAGAGAACCTGCAAACCCTGAGGCTATAGTATGACAAACCAAAACCAAGATGGCCAAGAACAAGCCAATGGCTACCCCAAATCCCATCAGCGCTCACCCCACCCTAGGAGCACACTTTAGCGCCAGGGACCCCTATTGACCTGATGGGGACTGCATGTCCTCAGAGGCCTGGGCCCCCTACCCTCTGTATACCGCAGAGCTGACCCCAGCCGTCTCACATGCTGCGTTTACCTACCCAGCTGCCACTCCTGCTGGCTGCCACCACCACTGCCCTACACACTCAGGTGCGCTGGTACCCTTCCTCTGATACCACCCAGCAAGGATTGAAATAGAGTCAGTTCTGTTAGTTCCTCGATCTAGTTACCACGTCTTCAAGGCTTCAAACCCCTCCGCTGGGGAGGAAGCTGCCCTAAGCTACCAGGGCCACCGGCAGCCATGAAGAGCTGTTGCTTCCCTCCAAAGACTGAATTTTAAGCCTGACTCAATGAACTGCTTCCTGTTTCCTTTCTCTCCTCTTCCTCAGCCCAGCCCTGCCCTGCCCTGCCCTGCCCTGCCTTGCCCCAGAGCCCTTCTCCGAGGCCTCGCAGGAGGATTCAGGGTCATCTTTGGGATGCAGGACCCAGCTTGGGAGCCTCACTGGGACCTGGTAGGACCCGACCTCCGCTCCAAACTTACTTCTATAGCTTCACCTCAAAGAAAGGGGGCATTTGGTTTTGCTGTTTTCCGGCATTAAGACACTTAGACTTGCTTATATGTGAGTGTACAGTTTACTCTCACATTGTGTCACCATAGAAACAGGTCCTGGCCTTTGATGGTTCATCATTCCTGGTCCCTCTCTCCACGCTTCTCCCCTGCAACACCCCGCTTCAATGAGGCCAGATCCCTGCAGCTGGTTCCTCCCTGCTCTTCCCACCCTGCTCTTCCTACTTCCAGGCTCAACAGCAGGGACCACCCAACAAAAAGTGTTTTAATTTCAAATCAGGCTCCTCAGGTTCCTCCTCAGATGGGCCAACTGTTCAGAATATCCCTTCTTTGTCTATTTTGCCTACCTTTCTGCACACCCTACCCCTGCCATTGCTTCTCATTCTTTCCGAACTTCAAAACCAATCAAAAAGTGACAGTATTTTTGTATCTTGTGTAACAAAATACTTACGCAGCATAAAGGATTTTTAATGTGTGTGTGTAATTAATTATTGTAGAGACCTTGTTCACCCTGTCGGATCTAAGTTTAATGTTTAGTTTGAGGCGTGAAGAAGAAAAGGATTTCCATTCTCCAGCCATAAGCCTTTGTATCAGGTGTTAGTTTAAGTAAAATGAAAGGAAAACTGCAATATTTTAGTTTGGCGAGCAAATCGGTGCTTTGCTTTTGGTCATAGCTGTGGCTGCCTTGCCATTTTCAGATGTGGGAGATAAGGTTGCTGTTGTAATTGCTGATCCTGTGAGAATGTGATTTATGAAATGCAAAATAAAAATCATTCAAAGTAAAAACAGAAAAAAGATACTAACAGACTTGACAGATATACTTGAGTACGGTCAACACATAAGGGAAAAAGTGAATGCTAGGTCAAGTGAAACAAAGGAAAATACACCAAAAAAAGTGAGGAAAGGAAGGAAAATGGTGTTCAAATCAATGATTTGCAACATAAGGAAGAAACAGTCAACCAGCATAGAAAAGGAAACAAGAATAGGAAAAAAAAACAAACAAACAAGAAAAGGATTTAGAACCTCTGGGACAATTTTAAACACGCCAACATCTGAATCACAGAGATGCCAGAAGGAGAAGAGGAAGAGCAAGAAATTGAAAACTTAGTTGAAAAAATAATTAAGGAAAACTTCCCAAATTTGGAAAAGGAAATAGACATACAAGTTCAAGAAGCACAGGGAGTCCCAAACAAGCTAGATCAAAATTGAACCACACCAAAACACATCATAATTAAAATGCCAAAGGTTAAGGATAAAGAGAGAATCTTAAAAGCAGCTAAAGAAGAGAGTTACCTACAAAGGGGTTCCTATGAGACTATTAACGTTTCTCAAAAGAAACTCTGCAGGCAGTAAGAGACTGGTAAGAAGTATTCAAAGCGATGTAAATCAAGGACATACAACCAAGATTTCTCTATTCAACAAACTTATCGTTCAGAATGGAAGGGTAGATAAAATGCTTCACAGACAAGATAAAGCTAAAGGAATTCGTTATCACCAAACCCTCATTTATGTTAAAGGGACTTATTTAATAAAAAGATCAAAATATTGAATATTAAAATGCAAATAATTACCAACAGAATCTAAAAATAAAATAATAAATAAAAACAAGCAAACAACCAGAATAGGACCAGAAACATAGGCATGGGGATCATTGAGAGGGTTATCAGCTGGGAGGGGTAAAGTGGTGGGCAAGGGGGTGAAACAGGGAAATGGTGCAGGGATTAGGAAACCTAATTGGTAGATACAAGATAGACAGGAGGAAGATAAGAATAATAGACGAAAGGGTGAAATTAGACAACTTATATGCACAACCCATGGACATAAACTAAGGGGGGTGAGACTGTGGGAGGGAACAGGGTGGAGGGGCTCGAGTGGAGGGAAGCAAAGGGGAAAGAATTTGGGATAACTAATAGCGTAATCAATAAAATATACAAAAATTACTGTAAAATACTATAGTGTTTGATGTCAGGTGGGCACTGGATATATCAGGGGGAACACTTTGTAAAACATATCACTGTCTAACCAATATGCTGTACACCTTGAACAAATATAAAATTAACAAATATAAAATTAATGTTGAATGCAAATTATCATTGAAAAATAAAATTTTAAAAAAATTGCCGGTACAAACAGAGTCCTCTGCTTTCATTTGTACAGTCTTACAATAGCAAGAATTGTAAGTCAGACCAGATTCTGACTCCAAACATTTCAAACCTTGTTAATCTTCCTTTGCTTATGTACTTCCGGTGCAGATGCTATAGGACACCTTCACGTGGTAGTATTACCTAGGCTCTTGCAACTTTGGGTCATGATCACCTTTCTCATACCAGGACAATTGTCAATATCTGAATCACCTGTGTACATGGTATCAAACTACGTAAACAGAAAACCTGAACTCAGTGTATTCGAACTCATCCTTTAACCAGATCCAAAATAATTGTCCAGGCTCAACACAATGCCACTTAACAAGAGGGTGCCACTGAGAGGATAGGTCCTAGTTGAATAACACAGGGGTCTTAACTGATTAGAATGAAAACGTCTTAATTTTGTACATTTTGTTAAAACATATGACCTCTCCCAAAGCCTAGAAGAGACAAGGGTAAGTGTCCTTTAAAACAAGAACCTTATTAGCTTCATGGAGGAGAACCTGTCTCCATTACAGAAATTCAAAAGCTTTCCTTTCCTGGCCCAACCTGTCCTTTCATCCTCTAAAGTAGGAGTCTCAAAACACAACCTCCTTGGGATCTACCATGAAAAACTGTGAGAACTCAAGACTTTAGAAAATGGCACCACACATCCATGAAGGCAAGAAAGATAAGAAATAATATGCCATTCAGAGAGCAAAAATGTTTAGTTCTTACCTCACCCTGTAAACCTAAATAAATTTCAGGTAAAGTAAAGGGTTAGCCCTGGCTAGTAGCACAGTGGATAAAGTGCCTGCCTGCGAATCCAAAGGTCGCTGGTTCAATTCCCAGCCAGGGCACATAGCCAGGTTGCAGGCCAGGTCTCCAGCCAGGTCAGTGGCTGGGGGCAGGTGAAAGACAACCATGCATTGATGTTTCTCTCCCTCTCTGCCTCTCTTCCTTCATCTCTCTCTGAAAATACTAAATAATTTTTTTAAAAAATAATAATAGAGTAAAGGGTTAAATGTTAGAAGTCATTAAGAAATAAAATCAAGGGGGAGGGGTAGAGGTAGAAGAGGGTATAAAGGGAATAAAAATATAATAAAAAATTTTAAATAGCAGGTGAAAGGCAACCGTACATTGATGTCTCTTTCCCTTCCCCCCTCTCTAAAAATAATAAAATCTTAAAAAAAAAAAAAATTAGCCCTGGCTGGTGGCACAGTGGATAAGGCGCCAGCCTGAGAACCCAAAGATGTCTGGTTCCATTCCCAGCCAGAGCACATAACCATGTTGCAAGCCAGGTCCCCAGCTGGAGGCGGATGAAAGGCAACCTTACATGAATATCTCTCCCCTTCTCTCCTTACCCCTCTCTCTAAAAATAATAAAATCTTTATTTTTAAAAAACATTTTATTATTTTTAGAGAGAGGGAAAGGGAGAGAGGCAGAGAAGAGAGATATCCATGTATGGTTGCCCTTCGTCCATCCCCAGCTGGGGACCTGGCTGGAGACCTGGCTCGCAACCTGGTTATATGCCCTGGCTGGGGAATCAAACCAGCGACCTTTGGGTTCGCAGGCCTTTGGGTTCACAGGTCGGCACCTTATCCATTGAGCCACCAGCCAGGGCTAGTAAAATCTTAAAAAACAAAACAAAACAAAACCGATTAGAAAAATGTAAGGCAAACAACAATCTTGGGGAGAAAAACACCTACTTGCAACAAATGACAAACAAGGTGAAGCAGCCCTACTATTACAACCGGTTTGCAAGTCACTGGGGGAAGGGAGGGCAATGGGTGGGAGTAAGTCTTCCCAGAAACTGTCATTCTGCCTTTCAGATTATTTCAAACTGAAAACAATTAAACCCCAACAAACTAAGGCAGAGTTTGGTAAATTCCTCTTTCCTGCCTAAGGACATTCATGTTGAAGGGAACCTTAGCAAATTCACCTAAGTATGCATATGAATGAAGCGTGGCAGACTAGGAGGAGCCAAGCAAGAATCTGTCCCATCTATTCCCTTTTGTGTCATTGTTTCTCTGTGGCTTTGCAGGAACTTGTTTGCCAGGTGTTTGCTCTTTCTCATCTGCCTCTGAATTGCCTGCCTCACCCTCCTTAGCCCAAGATGACATTTGTAACTCATTTGGTTTCAATGCCTCCAGGCTTCCTTCCTGCATTCCCCCATTGGCACTTACTAAAATTTGGTTTTCTCCTGTTACTCTGCTGTATGTCATTTCAATTATGTGACCAGCAAGAAGAACTAAAGGGTTAGGGGAAAGCTTCCCTGGCTGAATGTCAGAAAAAAAGCTCATGAAGACCTCAAAAGCTGTGGAGCTAATTCACAAATGACAGATGTTCAATTATGAAATGTTAAGATATTCCATCTCGCCCTGGCTGGTGTGGCTCAGTAGGTTGGAGCATCATTCTGTAAACTGAAAAGTTGTGGGTTCAATTCCCATTCAGGACAAGATGCCCTAGATTGTAGGTTCAGTTCCAGATTGGGGTGCCAATAAAAAGCAACTAATGGTTGATATTTTTCTCGGATCCATGTTTCTCTACCTCTCTCTCCTGCCCTTCCCCTCTCTCAAGTCAATCAGCTTTCCCTTCGGTAAGGATTAAAAAAGACATTCAGGTAGAGGCAAAGATGGGGAGCAGCTTAGACAAGAACCTAGTATAAAGGAACCATGGACATGGACAACAGGTGGGATTGACTTTGGGGGGAATGGGTGGGTGGGTGGGGGGACAGAGGGGAGCAAAAAGGGGATGGATGTAATACAACAACAATAAAATTAAAAAAATAAAAAAAAAAAAAAAAAAAAAAAAAAAAAAAAAAAAAAAAAAAAAAAAAAAAAAAAAAAAAAAAAAAAAAAAAAAAAAAAAAAAAAAAAAAGACATTCAATCTTAATATTTAAAAATGCAGATTAGAAGAACCAAACGCTACTCTTCAGCCACCTAATAAGCAAAGATAAGTCAAAATTGCTACCACTTGATGTGGCTAAGGACTAAGTAAGACAAGCACTCAAATTCTACAAATAACTAACAACATGGAGAGCACTTCACTTACATGCCTTAAAAATACTCACTCTTGCTACATGCCAGTAATTCCACTAGAGAACCTACTTCAGGAGAGTTGCAGAACTGCAAAGTTATTTATGTAGAAGGCATTAATTGCAGCCCTGGTGAAAACTGGGGTGAAATGTAAATAAGAGGGGAGAGAGAAAATGCCTCTCAGGCTGCCTGTATATTTGCATGTGTTTACATGAACGTGGGGAAGGGTGAGGAAGAACATGTACCTGCTATCATTCTGCTAATGCTGGAAGGTGAAAATGAGTGGGAGGTTACTTTTTCTTTATATACCTCTGCATTGCTTCCCTTGCTATAATTAACATGGTGTATTTGCTTTTGTAATTAAAAAATACTCGGAAAAAAATAGAAATAAAAAATACTCAGAAAAAAAATAAAACAAAACAACAACAAAAAAAGCCTCCAGGAGGTTAAGAAAATTCCCAAACAGAAAAAAGGATAAAATCATGCGAAATGATCTCCACCTAGTTTATCACCAGACCCTAATAAAAAAAACAATTACTTAAAATAAACTTATTAAATCTTCCCAGCCCAGAACAGCCAACTCTGACTGGCTAATTTCTATAGCCAGCTGATTTCTATAGCTGTGACAAGATGTTTAAGTATCCAGCAGCTTACAGGTGAGAGAGAGCAGGCTACCAGAAACTCAAAAGGGATTTTTTTTAATCCCCAAAAGTTAAAGCACAACACTCTCTATTTAATGTATCTAGATGCCAGATGGCATCAAGGAAAGAGACTGTGGCATATCTACCTATAGGTCACCCCCCCCCACCCCTGCCACACCAACACCCCTGAGTGAATATGCTATTAACCTGGGCCCATCTGAAATATCCTTTTTTTTTAATTTTTTTTTAAACTTTATTATTTATTTATTTTAAAGATTTTATTCATTATTTTCAGCTAGGGAGGGAGGAAGAAAGGGATAGAAACATCAATGTATGGTTGCCTTTCACCTGCCTCCAGCTACAAATGTGGCTTGCAACCTGGTTATGTGCCCTCACTGTGAATTGAACCAGTGACCTTTGGGTTCGCAGACCGGTGCCAATCCACTGAGCTGCACCAGCCAGGGCTAAAGTATCCTTTTCACGCAAACTGTTGGCACAAGAAGAAAATCAGAGGTAAGCATAACTAGAACACAGTGGAGCCAGGCTATTTAAGAAAGCCGTGTAGACATATACAACTTTTAGGTAATACTGCTCACCATGTAAACCAGCAAAGGCAAAATAAAAATAAATCTTGGTGTTGCCTAAGCTGTGGGCAAATAGGCATTTATGTTTTCTTTTTTTTTTTTTTTAATTGTTGTTGTATTACATCCATCCCTTTTTTGCTCCCCTCTGTCCCCCTCCCCACCCACCCTTTCCCCCCAAAGTCAATCCCACCTGTTGTCCATGTCCATGGTTCCTTTATACTAGGTTCTTGTCATTTATGTTTTCATATGTACTATTTTCAAAATATAAAAGCTTAGATGATAGAATGTCAAAGAAGAGACCTTTAGGACTATCATGTCCAACCTTCCTTTCTCAGCTGAACATTACTTACACCTGCCACTGTTTTGTAACTGCCAATTTATACTTTCTAATCCCTTCACCTTACCCAAATCCTTCCTAATGGTCTAGGGGACGAGTGCTCCATCTTCAAACACACACCCTGACAGGATAGGCACTCAAAACTAGCTGAACGAATAGATACTCGAATGAATAGACACCAAACAACTAGGAGCAAGCCAAGCAAATTGTGGCTGACCAGGAAAATACTGCATGCTTTTAAGATGCTGTCAAACTGAAAGCCACACATCTAGACCTCAGACACAGGTCTCCATGTGTTTGGCCTTAGTTACCCAGAGCTGTTTCACCTGATCACCCTACCGCCATTCGCTTCCCATTTTTCCTTAGGTACCATCTCAGGACACATACAGGAACACCTGGAGGCCAACTGTCCTAATAAATGTCCCTTGACCATCATCCCCCAGGATAGTGCACAGGTTTCCCTCATTGCAACATCCCGCTGAATGGTGGTCCCAGAGTTGTTGTAAGCAGTCACCTCCCAGCAAGGGGCATAGAGTTGTTTGCAATTTTCCACCAGAATGAACAGTGCTGCAAAGAACAATCTTGCATAAGCATTTATCTTTGGTCTGAGATTAGTTTTCATGATAAACTAGATTTATTGGCTTAGAGGATACACACATTTTATTTTTTAATTTATTGATTTTAGAGAGGAAGAGGGGAGAGGAACACACACACACACACACATAGATCTGCTGTTACATCCATTCACAGAGGATGCACATGTTTT
Organism: Noctilio leporinus; assembly: GCA_004026585.1. Lineage (NCBI taxonomy): Eukaryota > Metazoa > Chordata > Mammalia > Chiroptera > Noctilionidae > Noctilio > Noctilio leporinus. The sequence goes on along the minus strand of PVIW01009728.1, from coordinate 29,259 downwards.
CATTCCTGATACTTTTTTTAAAAAAGAGATTTTATTTATTATTTCCAGAGAGAGAGGAAGGGAGAGAAGCAGAGCAGGAGAGAGGGAGAGAAACATCAATGTATGGTTGCCTTTCACCTGCTTCCAGCTATGGACCTGGCTGGAGACCTGGCTTGCAACCTGGTTATGTTGCCCTGGCTGGGGAATCAAACCAGCGACCTTTGGGTTCGCAGGCCGGCGCCTATCCACTGTGCCACCAGCCAGGGTGCTAAATCTTGATACTTTTTAGTTGAGAAACTTTATGTGGTAATTCTCAAACTCCAACACACAATCCTAATAAATAACAAATGTTGGTGAAGATGTGGAGAGAAAGGAACCCTCATGTACTGTTGGGTGGGCATACAGCTTGGTGAAGCCATTATGGAAGAGTATGGAGGTTCCTCAAAAAATAAATAGAACTACCTTAAAAAGTAAAATAAAAATAGAACTACCTTATAACTCAGCACTACCACTTGTGGGCATTTAACTGAAAAAATCTGACACACTATCAAAAAGATATTTGCATCCATAAGTTCAATGAAGCATATTTACAATAGCCAAGATATGGAAGCAACCTAAATGTCCATCAACAAACAATTGGAATATTACTTGGCCGTAAAAATTAAAATGAAATCTTACCATTTCACTAATATATGGAACCTAAAAAACAAAATAAAATAGAAATAGAGTTGTAGATACAGAGCATGAACAAAATGCTTGCCAGATGGGAGGGAGTGTTGGGGAACAGGTGAAAAAGTGAAGGGGTTAAGAACTCTAAATTGGTAGTTACAAAACAGTCATGGGGATATAAAGTATTGTACAACATAAAGAATATAGGCAATGATATTGTAATAACTATTTATGGTGCCAGGTGGGTATTAGACTTGTAAGATCACTTCGTAAGTTATATAAATATATAACGACTATGCTATACACCTGAAACTCATGTAATATTGAATGTCAACTGTAATGAAATAAACTTTTTTTCCTTTTTGTACCATTTATCCAATCCCCCACATACCCTTTTCTACCTCCCCCAACCCTCTTTTTCCTATGGTTCTCACCATACTATTGTCTGTGTCTGTGAGGTGGTGTTGGGTTTTTTTGCTTAACCCTTTCACCCTGTCTGTCCTGTAAAAAAGCTATTTTTAAAAAATTTTATTAATTATTGTTAGAGAAAGGGGAAGGGAAGGAGAGAAACATCAATGTATGGTTGACTTTTGTGTGCCTCCAGCTGGGGACCAGGCTAGGCTGGAGACCTGACTCGCAACTCAGGTATGTATCTTTTGACGTGCAATCAAACCAGAGACCCTTGGGTTCGCAGGCAGGTGCTCAATCCACTGATCCACACCAGCTAGGTATTTTTTAATTTTTAAAATGATTTTATTTATTTTTAGAGAGGGGCAAGGAGGTAGAAAGGGAGAGAAAAAACATTGATGTGTGAGAGAAACATTGAATGGTTGGTTGCCTCTCACATGCCCCAAACTGTGACCCTCTGGCACACAGGTATGTTCCCTGCCTGGGCACCAAACAGGTAACCTTTCGGTCTGCAGGCCAGTGCTCATTCCACTGAGTCACACCAGCCAGGGCTTAAAAAAAAAAAAAAGCAAACAACAAAAAACTATTAAAAAATTTAAATTGATGTTTAGAGAAATGTCAGTTTGTTGTTCCACTACGTATGCATTCATTGGTTGATTTTTGTATGTGCTCTGACTGAACCTGAAACCTCAGATCATGGGAAGATGATCCAGTGTTAAACAAACAAACAAACACCTTAAATAATGCAAAATTTGGAAGCACTACCAGCGTTGCTCTACCTCCCAACCCTCCTCTTCCTCCTCCTGGAAGTCTGGGGAGGGACTCCTAAAGCTGCTGGGAAGTTATTTGCTCCCAGGTGACTCAGGAAGGCTGAGCGGAAAAAGGAGCTGCTCTCTTCCATTTGCCCCAGGGCACCTCATCTAGCACAAGATGGGAGGAGCACTAGCCTCAGGCGCTGCTGCTAGTAGCCAAATTTACAGGGAAGGTCTCTGGGTTTCAGCCAGGTCCCCAGAGAATTCTTAAAGATGGGCAGAATTTGGCTCTCAGGCACAATGCCTACACTACGGGGCAAGAACAGAGTCACACACATCTCTGGGGTCACCGGGCTGTATCCATTTTCCCTTCCAGGTCCCCCTTCTGAAGTACCTGCCCCTTACGTGGTCTGTAAACCCTAGTAACCAGGGCCCGGGGGTTTTTATCCTTCTTACCTGAGACTCCTCAAGCCTCTTTCTCTCTCAGAAGGCTGTGGACTAAACACCACTTCCCCAAGAAATTGTCTGGGGCCTCCACTGGGGGCCTCAGTTTCCCCATCTACAATATGGAGAGCACAGACACTGGGTGTTGCTGTAAAGAGTAGTGCCGCCATCTAGGTTTTAAGTGTTTGCAGGGAAGCCTTAAATTATTGTTACAATGCACCTGGACTCCTCAGTGAAGTCCAGGTGCATGTTGAGGAGTCCAGGTGCATTGTAACAGAAATTTAATTAGTCTTCTGATTGGTTTAGGACCTGGGAGAAAATTCAAGTTTTGTTCTCCGAGTTTTCCATTGCTAAAGTGCTATTAAGACCAAAAATCATTTCAAGGCTTCTGATTTCCAAGCTCAAGGGTCCCAGATGTCTGGGTCCAGATGAGGAACCAGGGGCCCAGAAAGGGCCTTGCCTAGTTTTAGGCTCTGTGCTGGGCGGGGCCCACAGCTGGGCTGGGGACGAAGGCTGGGGTAGGTAGCACAGACCTGTCCCTTACCCCAAGGTCCTAGGATTGTTGGTCTACAGATATATCCATAAAGTGGTACATAGAGCAAAGAGAAGGTAAAAGAGTGTCAACAGGTAGGCTTGGGGCAGACCAAGGGAAATGTCCTGGAGTTGGGTCTTGTGGGCAGATGAAAAAAAAATCAGCCTGGAGTCCTGGGAGCTCCTAGACAGGTGGTCTGCCTCCTTCAAGGGCCTGTCTCAATGGGGTCAAGGCCATGGCTTAGGCTGCGCTGTCGCTGTCATCCACCGGGGCTGAAGGACACTGGTTGACTGTACAAAAGCAAGAGCCTCTCTGAAGCTCATGCGCAAACCAGCACCTACCCCATAAGCCTGATTAGATGGGAAGATAGATATACCTGAAGTGCCTGCTCAGCTTCTTGGGTTACAAACCCTCCTGCAAAGTTGGCTGTTTTTTCACCTCTGGATGCCACCGGAGGGCTACACCTTGGGGCTACAGGCTTTGCGGTGGCGTCAGAGGCGGCCTTCTACCGGGCTCTATAGGTCCTCGTGCTAAAAACAGGCATCGCATTCAGTACCTGGTTCTAACCAGCTCGGGGTGAATCCCTGGGGTCGCTGGACCTCAGTTGCCTCCGAGAGCAACGGTAAAAAGCACACAACCTGAGGGAGAACCTGGTGGAGAGAGCAAATTTAACAAACCTCGGAATTTGCATTTTCTCTTCCAAGCAGAAACTCCCTCCCCCAGCGTGAAGCACACAGTAGGCGCTCCGGAAATGCTCTGGGAAAAGAGGTACGGGCCCCCGCCTGCCCCCGAGCGCACAATCCCTAACCAGGGTTCCCACCGCTCCTCCACTGAGGCCATGTGGCATTCCTGAGGGTGGGGGTGGGCGCAGGAAGAAGGTGCCCTCCCGGCCCCGCCCCCTCCGGGCGCGGTGGGCGGGGCGAAGCCCCTCGCCGCCGCCGGCACGCCCCGCAGTGGGTGGGCGTAGCTGGCCGAGCTCCTCACAAAGTTTGTTTTCTCCCTCCCGGCGGGTGGGGGAGGGCGAGGAGAGGGCGGGGGGTGGCGGGGGAAGCAGAGGGGATCTGACGTCAGGCCGCGAGGTGCTTTCCAGCCGCGAGCTGTCAGGCCGAGTGTCAGGCGGGGCAGGTACGCGGCGCGCTTCCCCAGCGCCCCCCGCCCCCTGCCAGGGCGCCCCGGACCGAGCTCAAGGCCGCGTGGACGGAAAAGCTGCTCGGGAAAGTTAGTGCGGGGCGCAGGAGCGGAGCAGAAGGGGGCGGGGGGCGCGCGGACAACTCGGAAAGTTTTTTTTCTGGGCTGGGCGGGGGAGGGGGCGTCGTCCTGGCTCGTGCGATTGTGGGTGTGTGAGCCCTGGTGTGTTCGTGAGTCCGACCGCAGTGTGCGGACTGGGGCGGGTGGGGAGGGAGTGCCCCACCCCCGGGGATAACCTTGCTCGGGGACCTTTGGGGGACCCAGCTCTTTCGGATCCCACTACGGCAGACGGGCCGCCCCTGCCCCGGCTGGGGTGAGCGCGCGGGGCGGGTTTGTTTGGTTTCAAAAGTGCACGTTGCTAACCGCCGGCAGCCCCCCCCCCCCCCCCCGGCCGCCGCGCTCTGGCGGAGCGGGGGTGGGGGCCACAGAGTGACAGCTGCGGGTGGGGGCAGCGGGAAGGGCCTGGAACTGGGAGGGCCGGGGAGCACGCGCGAGTTCCCCTTTCCTTTGAAACAAAGGAAAGTCTGTCTCGGAGGCATCTGTCACTCCCAGGCGGGCCAAGGAAGTGGGGCTCGGGGGGCTAGCTCCCGAAGAAAGTTTGTTCGCGCCGGGACGCTAGGTCACGCCGAGCGTGAGCCGAGCCTCCGGTGGGGAAAGCTCTCAGTCTCGGGGGTAGGGGGCGGCCAACATGGAGTCTGGGCGCAGGGCTGGTGGGGGGGGCGGTGCGGAGGTGGGAGCCCAGCCCCCTCCTCTCCCCTCCCCCTCCGGGCCGAATTCGGAGCACAAAGCCGATCGCGCAAGCTCGGCCAGCCCTGAGCCCCGAAGAGTCAGCCAGCGCGGAGCTGCGGGGGAAGGGGGTGGGAACCAAACTTTTTCCTGCCGCGGGACAGACACGTGAGTTTTCTTTCTTCAAGAGCCCCCGCCCCACTGGATTGCGGGCCCACGGGGAGCTGCAGCGCCGAGTCTGATGCGGGGTTGAGGGCTGAGGGGTGCAGGCGCCCCAACGCTGGCGGATTCCCCGCCGCCCCGGGAGCCATGTGCTCCGACTGGGTCTGGGCCGCGGGGGAGGCTGCGTGCTTTGTGTGAGCGGCTGGGAATGCTGCGTGAGTGCGTGGCCCGGGGGAGTGTCCGGGGGCCCGGAGAGTTGTCAGAAAGTTCGTGCGGGAGTGGCTGCAGGTCGGCGTCGTGGAGTGTGGCGGACGGTGCACCGGGTGTTGTGTGGAGAGTTTGCTGCCTCGGGCCGGTTAGGGTAAGAACTCATGGTTGTTGTGACGTTTGGGGTTTTCCCAGTCAGAGATCGTGGGTGGGATGGTCGAGCCGGTTGGAGTTCGTGGGTGGGCTTATATCCAGGAGTTGGGCTGGTTGTGGATACCAGTTCGTAGTGCTAGAAGTGAGGTCTGTGAACTGCGTGTGTGTTGTATTTGTTGCCGAAATTCATGGGGTTCCACAGGCTGAGCGACGAGTTGGTGCCAGTTTTGAGTGCTGGAAGCGAGTTCCCTGGTGTGAGTGCGGGGTGTATCTCACTGGATTGTAGGTGGGCTGAGGCGCAGGACACTTTGGAATCCTGCAGACTGGAACTTGGCTGACAGCCAGGTTGGAATTTGTACATATAACCTTTAGTAAACTCACAGCCCGCCAGAGATGAGTCCCTGAGCTCAGCTCCCAACTGCCCTGGCCAGCTCAACTTCAGACACCTGATCTCAGAAAGCAGTCTGGCTGTTGGTGCTCTCTGAGTAGTGGCACCTCTAATCAATGCCTGTCTCACCTCCAGGTGGCCTGGCTGGGAGGGTAGACCCTTCCCTCGAAAGCCTGGCCTAGCCAGCCCAGTTATCTGGGCTCTGGCCCAAGTCTAGGAAACAAAACCTGGGAAATGCCACAGTCTGTTGGCCCAGCCTGCTCAGGAGCTGCTAAATGCTGAGGAGGGAGGAGTCTTAAAGATTCTAGCATCAGCTCGGCCTGGAACTTTGGTTTTAAAATGTAAATCTCTTTTGCATGTGTGAACAAGAAGTTTGTCAGGGGGGTGAGCAACTGAGTTAGGTTGTCTAGGGAAACGCCTTCTTTCATTTAAGAGGGGAGGGCATTTGCCCCAAGTTACACAGCCAGGTTGGAGAGCCTTGCCTTACTCTTTCATTGAGTTTTTTTAGGAGTTGATTCTGGGACCAGGCTAGGAGCTAGATGAAAAAGGAGAAAGTCTGAGAGACAAGTAGTAAGGATGACTCGACACTGTGCAGCACACAGTAGGTGCACAGTAAATGTTACATATATTGCGGTAGGACCATGATACTTGAGCTTCCTGACCCTCATTGGATCTTGGGAGACCCTGGAGGCAAGATGGTATGGAGTAAGGGTCAGGGAGCTAACTACCTTGTTCTAAACCTACTATATATACTATATCCTGGATTTGAGGGTTCGTTTTTTTTTTCTTTTTCCAAAGCAGCTTCATTGAGATATAAATCACATACCATAGAACTTACAAATTTAAAAATTAAAAATTTTTTTTTTTTTTTATTTTTAGAGAGAGGGGAAGGAAGGGAGAAAAAGGGAGCGAGAGAAAAATCCGTTGGTTGTCTCTAGCATGCCCCCAACTGGGAACCTGGCTTGCAACCTAGGCACGTGCCCTGGCTGGGAATCGAACCAGTGACTTTTCAATTTGTAGGCCAGCACTCAGTTCACTGAGCTACACCAGTCAAACAAGAACTTAACGATTTAAAGTGAACAAGTCAATGATTTTTAGTACAGTTGAAATGTAAACACCACAGGTTTGGATTGTGTGGGTCCACTTACGCCTGAATAGTTTTCAGTAAATACCTGTCACTTTGTACTTTAAAGCTCATGGATGCATTGATTTATTTTATAAGGAGGACTTGAGCAATTCATTGGTTTTGGTATCCACCAGGGGTTCCTGGAACAAATCCCCCATAAATACCAAGGGACAACAAGATTTGGAGGGGATCAAAAGTTACTTGTTTTTGAGCTGTGCGAGGCCTAGTGTCCTTAAACCCCATCCCCACATTGTTCAAGGGTGAACTGTATATTCACAATGATGCAACCACCACCGGTCAATTTTAGAACCTTTTTTATCATCCAAAAAACCTCTCCAAGGCCCTGGCTGGTGGCACAGTGGATAAGGCGCCAGCCTGCAAACCCAAAGGTTGCCAGTTCGATTCCCTAGCCAGGGCACATAACCAGGTTGCAAGCCAGGTCTGTAGCTGGAGGCAGGTGAAAGGCAGCCATACATTGATGTCTCTCTCCCTTTCTGCCTCTCTCCCTTCCCCTCTCTCTCTAAAAATAATAAATATTAAAAACAACAACAACAACAACAACTCTCCATACCCTTTAGTTATTACCCTTCTATCCCCTATCAGCCCATTCTAGGTGTTGCATTAAAATGGGATTATATAATATGTGTTCCTTGTGATGTGTGTCGTTCACTTGGCATAATATTTTCAAGGTTCATCCACATTGTAGCATGGATCAGGACTTCAATCCCCATGGCCAAATAATGCTCCGCTGTATGGATAGATCTCATTTTTGCCCATCTGTTCTGTTGATAGACACATTTTGCTAATTATGAATAATGTTACTATAAACATTTGTATACAAGCTTTTGTGGATATAGGTTTTCTGTTTCTTTTGGGTAGATACCTAGGAGTGAAATTACTGGGTCACATAGTAACTTTGTTTAACAGCCATAATATCAGGAGTGGCTTTCTTAATCTCTTTGGGCCTTGCTTTGGTCATCTATAAAATGATAGTAGTATCTTCCTTACAAGGGCTTCATGAGGATTGAAGGAGATAATAAATGGGAAGTGTTTGGTACAGAGCATGGAAAACAGACGTCAGGGGTAGGTGTAATTATTTCTAGTGTGGGTATCACTTATAAAGGAGCTGCCATTTCCAGGGACCACTCTGTAAAATATGGTTGTCTGACCACTATGCTGAAACTCATATGAAATAATATTGAATGTAAACTGTTATTGAAAACAGTATTTTTTATTAAAAAAAAAATGAAGCCCTGGCTGGTGGCACAGTTGGGTAAGGCACCGGCTTGCAGACCTGAAGGTTGCTGGTTCGATTCTCAGCCAAGGCACATAACCAGGTTGCAAGCCAGGTCTGTAGCTGGAGGCAGGTGAAAGGCAACCATACAGTGATGTTTCTCTCCCTTCCCCTCTCTCTAAAATAATAAATAAAATCTTTTTTTTTTTCTTTCTTTTAAATTTTATTTCATTATTTTTAGAAAGAAGGGAAGGGGAGTGGTGGAGAGGGAGAGAGACATCAGTGTATGGTTGCTTTTCACCTGCCTCCAGCCACAGACCTGACTGGAGACCTGGTTTGCAACCTGGTTATGTGCCCTAGCTGGGGAATCGAACCTGCGACCTTTGGGTTCACAGGCCGGCGCCTTATCCACTGTACTACCAGCCAGGGTCGAAAATCTTTCTAAAAATTTTAAAAATGAGCTGCCATTTTGTCCAGTAGTCATCTACTGAAGTAGAGGCATTTTGGACACGTCCCTACTCGCTTGCCTAGGCTGTGATCTGGCCTAAGACTTTGAATCGCGATTTCCCCATAGTTCTGGTGTCCCAGGCTCTGGTAATGGTGTATTTGGAGACTAGGAAGAGAGTAAGAGGCAGTGCATTGTAATAATGCCCCCAACTTCTTTGTCACTTTTTCCAGGCTTGCCTGAGGTCCAGCTTAGCCACTAGACACCATGTCAGACAGTGATCTGGGTGAGGATGAAGGCCTCCTCTCCCTGGCAGGCAAGAGGAAGCGCAGAGGGAACCTGCCCAAGGAGTCCGTGAAGATCCTCCGGGACTGGCTGTACTTACACCGCTACAATGCCTATCCCTCGGAGCAGGAGAAGCTGAGCCTTTCTGGACAAACCAACCTATCTGTGCTGCAGGTAAGGACGGGGCAGGAGTCCTATCCCAGCCCGGTCGCTGACTCAGTGTGGGGCCTAAAGCTGGTCACCTCTCTCTCTGGGCCTCAGCTGCTTCTTTGGTCACATGAGAATCCCCATTCCCCCTTCCTCTAGGGAGGTCAGTGATATAAGGTCATTGCAGCTAGATTTCAGATTTTTGAGTTCTGAGGAAGCAAGGAATCTTGATTAATGACTAGGGGTCATAAACATTGGGGGCCGTGGGAAGTGAGAATGCATTGAGTGCCTAGGATTCAGCCTCTAGCCTCAGAGTGGAGCTTGGATGGCGACTGGGTTGTAGGGGAAGCTGGTGATCTGTGTGGTTACGACTGACTTGGAATCATGGTCAAGAAAAGTGCAGAAGTCAGAGATTCTGAGTTCAAAACACACTTCTGCCTCATAGGAGCTGTGGAGCACATCTTGCTTTCCCCATCCATGAAGTGGGGTTACCATACTCTTCTGCCTGCCTGAATCTAAGGAACAGATTCAGAACTAGATGCGAAAGTTCTTTGAGCACATTCAACAGATCATTCCATCTACTTTCTGTCAAAGTGCAAGATATTATCTCATTGGAATTGCCTCAGCTGCCGACATACTGGTGTTTTGTTCTACTCTCCTGTGCTGAGGCAGGACATCCTGGGAGGGCCTTGCCTCCTGTCTGGCTTTTCACCTGCGGAGACACAGCAGGGCCCCAGTCTAGTAGATACCTACCCGCTGCTTCCCTTGCTCTCTCTGTCCTTTCCCAGCCCATTACTCCAATCCATGGTATGGGTTCTCCCATCTTCTCTTATCCTATCTGAACCTCTCAGGTCCTCCCGGCTCCTATCCCTCCTCTCTGAAGTATCCTGGTGAGTATTCAGTTCTCAGAACTCCTGTCACCTGATTTACACTCTCCGGGCAGTGGCTAATTGGAATTTGTCCACGAGAAAGGCTCTAGTGTTACAGACACTGACTCAGATCCCATGTTCACAAGAGGAAGCCTGGACCTTGGCCAAGTCGCTGCCTCCTCACTGAGCCTTGAGTCCCTTTTGAGAAAGGGAGGTGATGTAGCACTGCAAGCAGTGCATAAGGAGGAGGGACTGAGAAGAATTCAGGGCTCATTGTGAGCTGTTTGGCTCAGTGGCTGCTTCTACTCTTCTGTTCATCCTCATCTGTCCTAGATCATAGGTCTTGGGCTGACCCCAGGTGTCTAGCATCTTCTAGTGTACGGTGAAGCACCTCACTATGCCCAGCTCTGCTGGACAGAGATGGGATCCCAGATAGAATCCAGACTCATTCCTGCCCTCAAGAAATGTGTAGTCTAAGATGGACCTACACTTAGCCGCCGATGTTTGCCGGAAGGGATCACTGCTGGGACAGGGCGTCTGAGCTGCTCTGGCCTCAAAAAGTCTCCTAGAAGGGGCAGACTTGAACTCACAAGCCCAAGTCTGAACCACGAGAGCCAGTATCACCCAGACAGCCTCTTTGCTGTTCTTCCTACCTCCAGCTTTGTTCCTTCAGTCTGGCCCCTTGAACACAAAAGTACAGATCTGATTGTGGCACACACTCCGCAGACCCTGTTGATTTCAGGGGAGGGTCCAAACGCCTAGGTACTTAGCAGTCAGGTCTTTCAGTTCTTTCTGCCACCAGGGAGGGCCCTTGAGCCTTCTGGGCCTCCAGGCTTTCTCCCTTAGCTTCTTTCTGACCTTTCTCAACCTGATTCACTAGTTTGTTAAGCATTTTCTTTTGAAAGCTTTCTGACTCTCTCAGCCTACATTTGAGGCCATTTTGTGTATTCCCTGTGCCTCACACTTGCGCTCTCAAACCACTTGTCACATGGTATTGAAAATGAATTTTGGCAGGGACACAGTTTCTCAAATCTGAGTAATATACAATCTCCCTTTAAAGGGAAGTTTTTGTGGGTTTTTAAAAGATTTTATTTATTATTTTCAGAGAGGGGTAGGGAGAGAGGGAGAGAGACATCAATGTATGGTTGCCTTTCACCTGCCTCCAGCTACGGACCTGGCTGGAGACCTGGTTATGTGCCCTGGTTATGTGTCCTGGCTGGGAATCGAACCAGCCACCTTTGGGTTTGCAGGCCAGTGCCTTACCCACTGTGCTACCAGCCAGGGCCCTAAAGGAAAGTATTTTTATACCACATCACTTAAGTGTATGCAAACTGAAAACAGGGTAAAATGTCTTGCTTTTGCTCTTATATACAACCACAAAATAAACAGTTTTCCAAAGTAAATTCATGTAAAACCAATGGGAGTCCATCAAACTGCATTACTGTAAAATTGACGGTGTTTCCCTGGGTTGTGGTGTGGAGGGGGCAGAGGCCCTGACAAGCAGAGCAAGTCTGGACTGTGAGGGGCCATGGTGTCCCACTCATTATCAGAACAGAAACACAAAGCTGCACAATGTTCTTGTGGAGAGCTACTGGCCCCCTAGGATAGCCTATCCCCAGACTCACTTAGAAGAATGCATGTCTGGGGTAAGGATTAGCTGGAGACAGCAGGCTGGATCCCAGCATCCCTAGTGGGAGGGGTTCTCTGGCCATTTTGCCCTAGAGTCATGCAGAGAGTTAAAAAGCTGTGGGGACCTTCGGGCAGTCTTTGAAGAATACTTCAGGTAGGTATGCTGGGCTTTTGGAGGTTTTATCTCCAAGCACCTCAGGTTCCTGATGATAACTGATAACATCTCCAAGCTGGCTCCTTTCCTGTCTAAGGGTTCTCCTGGATAGCCCTTTCTCAGCTCCTGTGGTCAGTCACCAATTGCTATAATCTGGCCTCACTGATCGATACCCCATATTACTGAGCTCCTACCCCTTGGAGGAGCTGTGCCTTCCTATACAGCACTGGGACTGGGTCAGCATTTGGGCCTTTGACTGGTCTCATTTATCACTATATCCCAAGTGTTGAGCTCAGTGTGTTGTATCTGGTTGGTGCCCTGTAAATAACAGTTGAAGTAATAGAAAATGTAAAATGTTGAAAATGTCAACAGGCAGGACCTCAGAAGTAGGGAAATGTGGCTCATCAATCCAGAATAGTGGGCTTAAGTCCCTGGAGGCATCTATTTCTGTACTTTTAAAATTTCATTGTTTTATTAAAAACATTTGTAGATATCCTCAAAAGACAATATTCCAGTGCACCCCTGGCACCAATCACCTGGCTTCAAACAGCAACAACATTTTGCCAAGGCCTGTTTTCCTCTCCTTGGGGATAGATATCTTTTGATTGTCTCTTTTAACTGACCTGGAGCGATCTCATTAGCAAGTCAATGAGTCATTGAACTAACTGGTTTGCTGATACTTGCCCAGGGCTAGGCAGTTGGGACAGTGAGACCAACAACAAAGTCATTTTGTGAAAGATTTTCACAGCTCTCTGACCCCGTCTAAGCCCACACTATTGCTGTGGTTTCTGACTGGTCTCAGGGGCTGTCTTTTGGGGGGATGGGGAAAGATAAGTGTGGCAGGGAAGTTCTAGCCCCACTCCTTCCCTCTGTAGTACTAATAGGGCTGTGCTGTGTGCCAGGCCCAGTGCTGTGTACTGGAAACACAGTGGTAGAACTGGAACTGGCCCTGCCTTCAGCTAGTGGGGAGGTGGGAGGGAGGAGATGGGGGAAGACGGCATTTAAAAGACCAGTTTGGTGTCTGCAGGAATGGAGACTTGAAGGAATGGGGAGGTAGACAGAGCAGTCCCTCCAGTATGGGGAGCCGGGCAAGGAAGGAGCGAGCTGCAGAGGCTGTGGTGACCTGCTCTGTGGCCAGGTGTGTCCTGGCACCTCTTACCTGTCGGTGGAGGCTGATCTTCCTCTGATACCAAAGCTAGCTGCCTCCCCATTCTTCCTGCTGGCAACCTCCGTCTCCCCACCTTTTCATCTGAGCTTCTCCTTAAGCTTTTTTTGTTTAAATAAAGGGCTTTGCCCATAAGGACAAGTTAAACCAGTGGGTTAAACCATGGTTTCCTAAACCTTGGGTGGCAGAACTCTGGGGAGCTTGAAAACACACAGATTCGTCCCCACCCCCACCAGATGTAGTAAACAGATGAGAAATGACTATTAAAAAAAAAAAAATTGCCCTGGCTGGTGGCTCAGTGGATAGGCACCAGCCTGTGAACCTGAAGGTCTCTGGTTCCGTTCCCAGCCAGGGCACATACCCAGGTTGCAAGCCAGGTCTGTAGCTGGAGGCAGGTGAAAGGCAACCATACTTTGATGTTTCTTTTCTTCTCATCCTCCCTCCCTGCCCTTGTCTCTAAAAATAATGAATAAAATCTTTAAAAAATAAAAAAAACTTGTTTAAAAGTTAAAAAAAGTGTTTTTTTATTTATCAATTTTTAGAGAGGGGAAGTGAGGAGGAGAGGGAGGAATCACCCATTTGTGACGGCCCCCTGGAGCCCCCAACTTGGAGACCTGGCCTGCAACCTAGGCATGTGTCTCAACTGCGAATCAAGCCAGCCACCCCAGTGCTCAGTCCACTGTGTCACACCAGCCAGGGCAGAAATAGCTATTTCTTAACACATTTTGACCGTCATAAAAACAAATAAACAACAAAAACTCGAGTTTTCAAGGTCAGACATTCTTGACTGATAATGAGGCAATAACTTGCACTTGCGTTAGCTTTTGTATAAAATTGCTAGTCAACAATGTGTTCAAATCACCCTCCAGGTGATTGTAATAGTCAGGTTCTTCCAAATTTGGAAAAGGTGTCCATGCTTGACTCCTCTCCACTCTTCGGTTCTACCTTTCAGAACTGGAAAGACTGAAATTAAAGCACTTGTGTCAGATGCCCTGCTCTGGTCCTCATGGCCTTCACAGTTTCCTGGTGTCCCTCCCACTCCCATTTGCCACAATGATTCCTCCCTCGTCCTTCATCTCAGCCTCTGATAAAAAAGAAAAAAACACAGCTTTTCAGACAGGGCCCTGCTTTATGCCAGAAACAGGTTTTCAGGCACCCGGTCTGTTTTGCCATATCAATCACAGAATTCACCTTGGCATTCATTCTCCCACCACCTTCCCAAGGACCTAGTGGGGGCGAGCCACCTGCCCTTTTCCTGACTTAGGCATGGGCCAGCTGGGAGGCTCTATAGAAAATCCCCATAGCCTGCTATCACAGCTGGCACTTGGGGTTTATTCGTGCCCTTACCCAGCCTCCCTCAGCTGTGCATTTCTATCGGATGAGAAGACAAAACAGAGAGTCTGCCAAGTTTTCTGCAGACCAGGGTGAGTATGGTGGGGAGTATGTTGGGCGGAGGGGAGGTTTCTGCTGTCAGAATTGTAAGCCAAAATGGGAGGTGTAGCTAGGGGTTTGATGCCCACACAGCTGCTGGAGCGCACCCAGGCTCCCCTCCCCAACATGGCTTTCTCAACAAAAACAGCCATCATCCCTACCTCGCTTGACCCAGGTCACTCTGATCTAGCTGTTTCCCTTGTGTACAGGGGTGAGAGGTGTACAGTGGTGCAGAGGTGCAGTGCTCTTCTGTGGCACAGTAACTGAGGGATGGAAGCAACTGAACAAGGAGAAAAGGCTTTAGGCTGACTCTTCTGTCCCTTTCACCTGCCCGGAAGCAGGCTGTCTGGACCAGATTTCGTGTGCACTGTGACCTTGAGCAAGTTAGTGAACCTCTTTGGTCAGGGGCTTGTTTTTTCAACAGTTCAAATAAAATGGAGATCATCACAGAACTTGTCTCATTAGCTGTTGAAGATTAAATGAGTAATTAAATGGGAAATGTTCAGAACAACACCTGATGTGTTTCAACACGTGTTTGCTTTTAGGATTATGATAATGATTATTTCTCCACGTGGTAAGACAGCAAAGCAGAGCAAGAATAGCTGCAGGGCCCTGACTGGTGTAACTCTTTTGGTTGGGCATCATCACACAAGGTGAAAGGTCCCTGGTTGATTCCTAGTCAGGGCTCCTGCCTGGGTTTTGGATTCAGTCCCTGGTTGGGGCATGTAGACGAGGCAACCAGCCAAACTGTTTTTTTCTCACGTAGGTGTTTCTCTCCCTCTCTTCCTCTCTCCTTCCCCCTCTTTCCAAAAGTAAATAAGTAAAATCTTAAAACAAAAACAAGAGCAGTAGGGGCCCTAAAGCCAGGAGACTTGAGTTTGAATCCCAGCTTTGTACTCAGGCTGTGTGACTTTGGCAAGTACTTTAATCTCTTTGAGTTCCACTTCCCCTTTTGGTATTTTGGGGACACTGCTCACTACCCTTCCAGGCTTGTATGCAGATTAAACATATTGCAAGTGAGATGGCTGACATGATAACCTGGAATCTAGGGTGCTTAGTTCCCTTCCTTTATTGAGCCCAGCTGTTCAGCCTTTGCAGCTCTGGCCAGGATTCAGCTCACCCACTGTCTGCCGGTGCCTGTGCTTGGGTGTGTGCTTGGTAGTGTTGGTTAGACCATAGAAGTGAAAAGGGTTAAGTGGGAACCCCAGGGGCAGGATCTTCCCAGGCAGACTGGAGAAGGGCCATAGAAGGCTCTGGCTCTGCCCTACCCAGGAGCTTTCCCATCCTGGCAGGGCCAGGGGACTAGTGCATTGTCCTTTCTTAACTTAGGGAATGGATGCAGCTCTAGCCCGCTCGGCAAAGACCCGTGCCAACTCTGGGCACCCGCTCCTTCCATAGGTGGCTAGCTGTCCAGCTGGGTATACAGGCAGATGTAGGAAGATGGTACCCAAGTGCTTGCGTGGGTGTGGGCCAAGAAAGGTGACAGGCAGGGGTGAAGTAGAAGCAGGGGCCCTGAGGAGAGCAGGGACTCTGATCCATTCAGCAAGCATTGGAGGAATGTTTTGAGCAACATTGCACGTTGCTGCACCCACAGTTCTAGCATCCCAGCACACAGGAGGTGAGGGGGAAAGGAGTCCTGTCTTTTCGTCCTTCTACAGTAGCTGCTGCATCCTTTGTAAATATCTGTTGATAAACTGAAAGGAGAGGAGAGAGATGGGACCAGGAGCAGGACCTGGAGTGGAATTTAGGTCAAGCCACTGTTCAGGCCTGTTAGCCTTCACCATGGTGTTCTGGCCTCCTGGGAGCAGCCTTGTCTACTTCTCTCTGTTCCTTAAACCGAACCTTTGCCTGCCTTTTCTGTTTAGAACATTCTTTCCTCAGCTTTCTATATGCTGGATTTCTTATTCTTTAGGTCTCAGCCTTCCCAGACCCTTCTACAGATGTTGCTCTTTATATGCTACACTTTTATTACTCTGTTTCTTTCCTGGTACTTATTGGCAGCTAGTCACTGTGTTTGTTCATTGCTAGTCTCCACAACTCAATGGACTGTAAGCACCACAAGGTAGAGTGCATGTCTGTTTCATTCACAAAGGGACCACTGGCACCAAGAACTGAGCCTGGCACATAGTAAGCACTCAGTAAGTATTTGAGCACAAAGCCTTGAAAAGGGAGGGAGAGCAATAGGAAGGTAAGAAGTCCTAACCTATTTTGAGGAACAAAATAAGCTGGGCTCTGAGGCCCTGTGACAGCCTAAAAGAGATTCAGGGGTGGGGGCTCCCGCTCTTGTGAGGGTCCCTGGCTGGAGGGAGAATCGTGCTGGACTTCTCCGCGTGGAGCTTGAAGTATGTTCATCAGTAAAATGGGAACTGATCAAACTCAGCTGATACAACTATGAGAAGAAAATTGTGTAGACGTTCAGTGCTCAGTAAATGGCAGTTATTGGTGAACTTCTCAGTGAAAGCTCCCAGAAAGGTGCCCAGATGGGTGGGCACCTACTAGGCCAAACCCATCGCACCCGACCCCCAGTATCCAGTTTCTAACGTTTCTTCTCTCCTGCTACTTCAGAGATGGCAAGAAAGTTTTCGGGCAGCTTTTCCCCTTTTGTGGCCTATCCAGTGGCAGGCAAGAGGGAGGACTTGGAAAAAATGGTAGGGGGTTGTATTTGCCTGTTCAAGGAAAGAGTTAATGTTGTAAAACAGGTTTGTTTTTATGACCTTCCACTAGCCACGCAGCTAAGAAACTCTTTCCTAGACTAATCCATAACTTTTAATATAATGCTGAGGTAAGCTATTGCAGGATGGGTCTTGCCACGTCTCTAGGCCATTAGGAGTAAATGAGAAAAAGAGGGTGTGAGCGGTTGATCTTTTAGGTAGGCAGGAAAGGTGCCACAATTAGGTGCCTGCAGCTCTCAGGTGTGCAAAAACTATTCACACTCTCCTGGATAGCTGTCTGCCCTCATGGTATCATTTATCAGTGTATGAAAAGAAACTGCCAGGCCCTACACCAGCTGCAGATGAAGAAAGAGGTGTTTTGAATCCACTTCCTGTGCTCTGGCCCTATCACTGATCAGCCAAGACTTAGAGGAGTAGCCATTCTTGGGTGGAAAAAAGGGCATTTCAGAAAGAAGAAATGTGATGTGTAAAAGGCATGGAGCTATTTAAAGAAGAGGAAGAAGAAGAAAACACAGGGCCTTACGAAGAGCTGGTGAGCAGTTTCACATGCTGAAGAATGCAAGGGCTAGAAATAGGACTGGAGGGTTTAACACCCAGGCTCAGGTGTCTAGACTTGATTCTGTAGGCAGTAGGAGATGTGCGGTTTTTAAGAACAGGAATAGGGCCCTGACTGGTGTGGCTCAGTGGATTGGTGGTGGCCTGTGAACTCAAAGGTTGCAGGTTTGATTCCCCAGCCAGGGCACATAACCAGGTTGCAAGCCAGGTCTTCAGCCACGTCCTTAGCTGGAGGCAGGTGAAAGACAACCATACATTGATGTTTTTTTTTTTTTAAGATTTTATTTCATTATTTTTTTAGAAAGAGGGGAAGGGAGAGAGGGAGAGAGACATCAATGTATGGTTGCGTTTCACCTGCCTCCAGCCACAGACCTGACTGGAGACCTGGTTTGCAACCTGGTTATGTGACCTGGCTGGGGAATTGAACTTGCGACCTTTGGGTTTGCAGGCCGGCGCCTTATCCACTGTGCTACCAGCCAGGGCCATTGATGATTTTTTTCCCTTTCTTCTTTCCTCCCTGTCCTTCTCTCTGAGTATAATGAATAAAGCCTTAGGGAAAAAAAAAATAGCAGCCATTGCACTTTAGGAGGAGAAGTAACAACCAGTGAGGAGGTTGGGTTAGAGAGCCATGAAGCTGTTAAAAAGAATCCAGATAGATGCAGGTGAGTGTGCTAGATATCTTGGCTTTTCAGCATAACACCTAACAGTGGGAAATATCGTGCCTCATGTAGAAATTCATGGCTGGTAGCACAGTGGATAAGGTGCCAGCCTGTGAACCCAAAGGTCACTGATTCGATTCCCCGGCCAGGGCACACATAACCAGATTGCAAGCCAGATCTGTGGCTGGAGGCAGGTGAAAGGCAACCATACATTGATGTTTCTCTGTTTCTCTCCCTCTCTGCCTCTCTCCCTTCCTCTCTTTCTGGATATAATAAATAGAATCTTTTTAAAAAAAGATTGATCTAAATAATGAATTAAATGGGAATGGGGTCAAGGTTAAATGGTAGCTTTCTAAGCAGCAGGTAGGAAAAAAACATCAGGATGTTGGTTGAATGCACATTCAGCTAGAGCAACTAATCCTGGTCTTACTTGGAAACAATAATTTTCTTCTACCTGACAATCCTGTGTTATTTTTGTGGCCTGCATCAAGACTTTGCTCTGGAAATTTAGGAGTGAATCACTCTTGGCACCATCCCCTCTCCCCTTTCATACACCAGTATCCACTGGGCACCAGATCCCCTCATTTCCAGTTCCCAAATAGATCAAGCATTTGTCATCTCGTCACCTCCCTTAATGTAAGCTGAACTACTTTATTCTGTGCTTCTACTGTTCTCTGCATAGCAAGTAGGTCCTTAGAGTAAGGACCTACACTCTCCGTTGCCCTTAGAGCAAAGAACCAAATCCCCACCAGAGAGGTAAGCCTCTAGTTACCATTCTGAGCTCCAGCCATTGAGGCCTGCCTTTGCTGAGTTCCTCATAGGCACTCTGCTTCCACTTGCTATGGGGTCTTTTCAGAGGTTTATTTCCCTCAGTCGAATGTTCCTCTCTCTCCCTGCCTCCCACCTAAATCTACTACTTATCCTTCAGATCTCAACTGAGGAGCCATCTCCTCAGAGGATACCACCGAGTCCACAAAGACTAGATCGGGCCTTCCCGTTATTGTCTCTGATAGCACACCACGGTACCTTTCTTCACTGACCAAATTAGAGTTGCAATTTGTACTTGTGTTTCATTTGTACCTGTCTTCCCAACATGAACCTCTGAGGACTGGGATTGCGTGCATGTTGTTTGCTGCTATGTTTTGGGGCCTGACTTAGGTGTTTTATAGCTGGTTTTGACTAAAGGAACTGATCACAGCCTCTTAACACATTCATTCCAGATATGTAACTGGTTCATCAACGCTCGGAGGCGACTTCTCCCAGACATGCTTCGGAAGGATGGCCAAGACCCCAACCAATACACCATTTCCCGTCGTGGGGGCAAGGCCTCAGATGTGGCTCTGCCCCGTGGCGGCAGCCCCTCGGTGCTGGCTGTGTCTGTACCAGCCCCCACCAATGTGCTCTCCTTGTCTGTGTGCTCCGTACCACTCCACTCAGGCCCAGGGGAAAAGCCCACAGCCCCCTTCCCACAAGGGGAGCTGGAGTCCACCAAGTCCCTGGTGACCCCTGGTAATACACTCACCCTGCTGACCAGGGCCGAAGCTGGAAGCCCCACAGGTGGACTCTTCAACACACCACCGCCCACACCCCCAGAGCAGGACAAGGAGGACTTCAGCAGCTTCCAGCTGCTGGTGGAGGTGGCGCTCCAGAGGGCTGCTGAGATGGAGCTTCAGAAGCAGCAGGCCCCGTCGCCCCCATTACTGCACACTCCCATCCCCCTAGTCTCTGAAAACCCCAAGTAGGCATCTGCCAACAGGCATGCTTGAGGCTCAAGCCAGCTGTCCTGGGTTTCTGTTTTGGTTCCCTTTCATACAGAGGGTTTTCTTTGGATCACTGCCAAACATCAGGATCATCTCCTCTGTCCAGGTCTTCAGCAGGAAGACACCAGCTGGTGTCACTGCATTGTGATGGGGATCTCTCCTCTGCTGACTGCCACTTCTCCAGGCCTCCTCAAGTGATGAGACCAGAAGAGTGGAGACAGGCATGGTGCTGCTGCTACTTCTCCAGAGAGTCCGCAGGACACCTTAGTTCCAGCCTGCTTTCCTGGGCTGGGCACAGAATACCTGCCAAGTTCAGACCTATGCTGGGTCCAAGTTGCTCCTGAGCCGGCCTCTTTGTTAAGCCAAATGTGGACATTCCAAGTTAGGGGAACCTAGCAGATGTCACAGAACCGACCCCAGTTGAATGTTTAGGTTTTTGCTAAACTTTGTGTTCACTTTTCCCTTTTTGCTGTGGTTTGTGTTAATGGGGAAGAAGAGTGTGTTGTGTGATGAACTGGGAATGATCCACCATGGCAATAGGTGATTATTTTACCAGGAGAGAGTATTTTTATTTTTGGGACCAGCTACATCTCTGCAAAATTCCAAATGGTTGCTTTATTGTTGGTCTGGTTTACCAAGAAGAGGAAGAAACATCATATACAGGCTTTGGCTTTTCTGAGTCAGGTGTGGGGAATAAAGCCAAAGCCAGGGAGGGCCAATGGATAATCTGACCAAACCTAGGCCAAACTTTTTAGGCGCAGAGCAGAGAAGGATGATAAAACGAGAGAGGATTTTTGTTTTTGTTTTTGTTTTGTTTTTTTTTCCTTTTAATGTACTTTTAGGGGTTGGGAGAAGTAAGCTAGACAGAGGCAGTAGGGTTTGTTTTCTTGTGGTTTTTTCCTCTTGAATGTTTTTCCCTTTATTCTAGAAAGCTTTGCCTGCAGCCTGAGTTTGGGTTGGAGGAATGCAGGTTAGTGGGCCCAGAACGTCCAAAGCTCCATCTACTGGCAGGTTTTCCCACAATGGTGGCAGGAAAGTATTCCTGGAGGAAGCAGGAAATCATGCCCCCAGCCGTGTGCGGAATTACCTTCCACGGAGACTGGGGCTAGAAATAAGGGGGGCCTGTTCACCATGAGTGTCTTTGTGTTGCACCTTCAAATCGGAGTTGCAGAGGCTTCTGCCCTGAACTTCACAGTGAAACAGATCCCAGTTGGTCATTCCCCTTCCTCCCCATTTTTTCTTTTTCTGTTTCATTGCTGACAGCGTTCAATAGCAATATACCCCATCTTTATATATCCTAAGAAACACTAATCCTAGGTTATTATTAGCCAAAATATTTTTGTTCTGATTGACATTGTTACTGGGCCAAGACAGGTCAGGATACCCGGCCTGTAGTTTCCTGAGGTAGACAGGCACAAAGAGAGTTACGGATTGCTGGCTGCCTTGGGTAGGTCTGGTCAGGAGGAAAGGCAGAAACAAGTGTTCAATCCCTGAAGACTTCAGGGAGGCAGCCTCACTTCTGAGTGGCTTGGCCCAGCCATTGCTGTGGGAGTGGAAATTAGTATTTAAGGAGAGGGAGCTTCCTCTGGGCAAGTTTCCTAGGCACCCTCTCTTACCTCCTGCCATCCTGTGCCCTCCTTACATGACCTGGGGTGGGTGAGAAGGGGATCAGGGGTCCTGATCCTCCAGGCCCAGTAGGGGAAGGATGAACATGGCAGCTTCAAGATTAGTTGACGCTGCTGTTTGCCCAGCCTTTTCCTGCCCATGTGTGTGAGCCCAAGTCTGGTGTAACTGTTGCAAGATGCTTGTAGCAGGAGACCGGAAGTGTACTGGGCTGGGGTGGGACTTTTCCTTCCCACAGTGCACTGAGCAGTGGCCTTGGAGGGGTGCAGGAGCCATGCTGCTGGATTCCGGTTGGCCTTCCCCCTTAGCCCAAGATAGGCCGGGGCTGGGCCACCTCCGCTTGGTTTGGTTGTGAGGTAAACTGGGAGATCTAGCACAGTTATCCCATTGAATAATTCAAGCATAAAACTACTGTAAATAAGTTTTGTTTTTGTCTTTTGTCAAATAAAGTTGTTTTGGGTTTTATTTTTTGTTTTCCAAGCCGAAACAGAGCCACCATGACCCTGGACCCAGCCTGGAGATGGGGCACTTGCTGAGTTCTAACCTGCGTTACCTCTTTCACCCTCCCTCTGGTAGCCACGTGTGAGCACACTCTGCCCCCTAGTTCCTGGTCCCCAGCCCTGCTCCGTATTCATCACAGCGTGCAGGGGAGTGCACAGGCGCCAGACCAGTCTAACCTGGGGTTGACAAGGAAGCAAGCTCTGGGGTTGTGAAGTGGTGAGGGGACTCTGGGAGCTGGCAGCTTTTTCCTCTCCCAGTGAAGGAAGACTGGCTGCAAGGGTGAAGCCAGCACAAAAGCAGATGTGATGGGTGCTCTAGTCATACATGAAATCTGTACCACCTCTGGACTTCCCAACTACGTAAGCTAGTAAATTCCCCTTTTGAAGTTAGCTGTGGGTTGCGTTTCTGTCATACTGATGATAATTAGACGTAATGCCAGCCAAAACAGTACAAAATCTGCAGTACTAAATAGTCCCGCTGTGCGCCTGGGTCTGCACTGCTCTTATTTTTGTACACACAAAAAATGAGATGCCCTTCTCAGATGAAGATACTCTGCCTAAACTTTACAGCTGATTTCTAAGTGGACCTAAGATGAATTCAAGTCTGCCTTGCGTGAAGGTTACCCTGAGACTACCCAGACCTTAACTTGAACTAGAGATGGGTGGTTCACGACCTACTTGCATCCAGCCATCTAATGTGGTTTGGGCTAAGCAGTGGAACTTTTACAGAACCAAATTAGGAGGATATCAAGTTTCTCACAGGTCATGCACCTTTAGGAATCTGGAGACAGTTTCCCTGCCCAAACTCTGCAGATGAAAGAGCCCCAATTTATCCTTCATCTGCCTCTGTCAGCAACCTTCAAACTGGACACTTACCTTGGGGCTTGGCATAATAGGAACATGCTGGAAGGGCTCTTCAAAATAAGTTTAATACTCATTTACATCTAGGAAACTACTTCCACAAAAGGGGAAGTGATTTGAGTGGTTTGATTGCTTCAGGAGAGATGGCTTCTTATAAATTCTTTTCAAAGAACTGAAACCAAAAGTGTCTTTCGAGTTGAGCTTCAAATTGATGAGCTCTGGGCTAAGCAAGCACTCCGATAATGAAAGTTGACAGGGGTAATGGGGCTAAAGCCCCTCTCCAATGATAGCCAGAGTGTTATCTAAGAACATTACCTTTCCTGTAATAGTGTCACAGAAGCAATAGCTTTAAGTCCATTTCTGTTCCCTAGCCTTGAGTACCTACTGTTGGGTTGGCAATGTATTATTACCAGACCCCTTATGCCTCTACTCTTAACAAAGGGGCCAGGATGATGGTTCCAGCCCTCGGGTATAGACCCTGTGTCCAACAGTAAAAACGGGGGGTTCCTTTAGATTGGTGGTCAAGAAAGACCTCTTCTTTCCTTTTGAAAGTGGTAATTTCTCCTTGGACTTTACTGGGAAACTTTCCCCAAACAGCTCCAGAAAGAGCAATCTCTAGGGTCGGAATCAGGATTCTGTTAGCGTAAAAGCTCCCAGGAGGCAGGAAGCAGGGTCCAGGCCTTCAGTGGTGTGGCTGTCACTATGTCAGCCACTGGAGCTACAGAGGGAAAAATCTGGAACTCAGGGTGTGCGAATAGTCACCACTGCTCTCAGTGTTACTGGTTTCCAAAGCACTTCTCTATGATCGAAGCCTGGGTTCAAATTATGGTTCTGTCACTTCATTAGTTGTGACCATAGGTATGTTAGTTTACCACCCCAAACTTGAGTATCCTCATTAATAAAATGGGAATATTCACGTCCTAAGAGGATAAAATAGGATATCATTTTACTGTTATGGATTGTTATTATCTGGCCTCTAACACAGGGCTGACAGTAAAACAGAACAGTTCAAAAGAACTTGGCGCACACAGTACAGCTTTTAAGTGGCAGAACTGGCACTCGTTACCCAAAGAAATACTTCTCCAGCCTTAATATGCATCACCATCACCAGGAGGACTTAAGAAAATGCAAATTCCCAGGAGTCCCTCAGAGTCCAGGAATTTCCACTATTCACTGATGTCACAGGAGACCCAATCCCTTATAATCAGGACACTGATTTATCCCCAGAAAACTGATGAGTTGGGAAGATAGCACCTCATCTTTCAAAGTAAGGAGGTGAGAGGAAGGGAGTACCACAAAGCAGTTTCCCCAAACCATCTGACTTCCCCTTGGCCTTCCAGGAGTCTGGTAGCCTTAAGGTCAAGTATAGCCTTGAGACTATCATTTTTAAATTTATTTTTATATAGTTTAGAAAGAGGAGAAGGGAGGGCAAGAGCAGAAGAGAAACATCAATGTGAGAGAAACATCAATTGGTTGCCTCATACGTGCCCAGACTGGGGGCTCAACCAGCAACTCCTTGCTCTGTAGTACGGTAACACCTAACCAACTGAGCCACACAGGTCAGGGCTAAGACTATCATATTAATTACATAAGCAATCTATGTTTACTATAGAAAAATTTTAAAGTCAAAGAAGCCCTGATTGGTGTCGCCTAGTGGATTGGTGCCAGCCTGCAAACCTAAATGCCGGTGATTTGATTCCCTGTCGGCACACACCCAGGTTGCAAGTCAGGTCCCCAGACAGGTCCCCAGCCAGGTCCCCAGCTGGAGGCAGGTGAAAGCCAACCATGCATTGATGATTCTCTCCCTTTCTTCCTCTTTGCCCTTCTCTAGAAAAATAATGAATAAAATCTTTACAAAAAAATAGTTAAAGGAGAGGAATTTGGTATACTGGTCAAGAGTTCAGCCAGCTTTTGGAGGAAAACAAATGTGCAATATGTAAAACATTTAGCAAAACTGACACCTATTAAGGACTCAAGTGCTAGTAAAACATTTATTGTAGGCACAAAAAAGAGAAGCAGGATACAAACTCGGATCTCTACTTCACAACAGGAGTTCATGGCTCATGGTTTTCCCTCCAAAAGTCCTGATTTCAATATTCTATATCTCTCGGGCTGCAATCTTTCCTCTCAGAACACACCTTCCTCCAAAACCAGCTACAAGCAGCTGGCAGTGGAAGAGAGGCATTCAGCTGGGAGGATGTACAGGCATGCCTCATTCTATTGCACTTTGCTTTACTGAACTTCATAGATGTTACCTTTTTTTTTTTTTTTTTTTTTTACAAATTGAAGGTAAAAGCCCTGGCTGGTAGCACAGTGGATAAGGCGCCAGCTTGCAAACCCAAAGATCGCAGGTTCGATTCCCCAGCCAGGGCACATAACAAGGTTGCAAACCAGGTCTCCAGTCAGGTCTGTGGCTGGAGGCAGGTGAAAAGCAACCATACATGATGTCTCTCTCCCTCTCTGCCTCTCTCTCTTCCCCTCTTTCTAAAAACAATGAAATAAAATCTTTAAAAAACAAACCAATTGAAAGTAAGATTATGAATCATTTTATTGCAGTGGTCTGGAACTGGACCCACAGGATGTCAGGGGTATGCCTGTATTCCAAAGCCCCAACCTGACAGGCAAATGTATTCTAATTCCAAATCTGTCTCTCTCACTTCCAAATCTGACTTCATCAAGTTCTTTTCCATACTAGACCACCCAGGATGATTAGCCAGATGGATGCACTGGGATTCTGCCAGATCCCCTACTTCCTAAAATAAGGAAAACCTTGGGTGAAAGCAAAAAGGGAACAAGACAGTCCCTTAGAGACCCTCTAGGCAAGAGCTGTCCACATAGCCCCCCAGCCCCTACTTGGCTTTCCCTGCTCCTAGAAAGCTGAAAGGGCAACACAGATCAGGTTTCAAATGCCTGTTGACTTTCTGTGACACCCATATAAACATAAATTTAATGAATCTCAGAATTAAGGTCAGAGCTTCACAATATGATACAATATGACATGTATAAGCCCTGGCTGATGTGGCTTAGTGGATTGAGCACTGACCTTTGAACCCAAGGGTCACCAGTTCAATTCCCAGTCAGGGCACATGCCTGGGTTGCAAGCCAGGTCTCCAGCCAGGTCTCCAGCTGGAGCCACGTGAAAGGCTCAGTGGATTGAGTGGCGGCCTGGGAACTAGAGGGTGCCCGGTTTGATTCCCAGTCAGGTCACATGCTTGGGGTGCAGGCCAGGTCTCCAGTTGGAAATGTGCAAGAGGCAACCATATATTGATATTTCAGTATCTTCCCCTCTCTCTAAAAAGAAATAAAATCTTATATTTTTAAAAAAGATTTTATTTATCATCTACAGAGAGAGAGGGGAAGAGAGAGAGACAGAGAGGGAGAGAGACATCAATGTATGGTTGCCTTTCACCTGCCTCCAGCTACAGTCCTGGCTGAAGACCTGGTTTGCAACCTAGTTGTGTGCCCTGACTGGGGAATTGAACCAGCAACCTTTGGGTTTGCAGGCTGGCACCTTATCCACTGTGCCACCAGCCAGGGCAATAAATAAAATCTTAAAGAAAGAAAATAAATAAAGTATTAACTCTTTTTTTGGGAAGGGAAATAAAATTATCTCTGCAGATGATATGATCATAGGTGTAGAAAACCCTAAAGAATCCACATAAATAGTTAAACTAATAAATGGATTAAGCAAAGTTTCAGGATACAAAAATCAGTGCCTCCAAATCAGTTGTGCTTCTATACAATAATAGTGAACAGCCCAAAAATGAAATTAAAATAATTTTATTTAGCCCTGGCTGGTAGCACAGTGGATAAGGCGCCGGCCTGCAAACCCAAAGGTCGCAGGTTCGATTCCCCAGCCAGGGCACATAACCAGGTTGCAAACCAGGTCTCCAGTCAGGTCTGTGGCTGGAGGCAGGTGAAATGCAACCATACATTGATGTCTCTCTCCCTCTCTGCCTCTCTTTCTTCCCCTCTTTCTAAAAATAATGAAATAAAATCTTTAAAAAATAATAATAATTTTATTTACAATAGCATCAAAAATAAAATATACTTAAGAATTAACCAAGGAAGTGAAAATCATATACAAGGTCTATCCCAAAAGTATTGGCTGTGTAAACTGTTTTAATTATATTGACATTGGCTCAATACTTTCGGGACAGACCTCATATACTAAAAACCACAAAACATTACTGAACGAATTGAAGAAGATACAAATCAATGAAAAAACATCTTGTGTTCATGGACAGGAAAACCTGATATTGTTAAGATTTCAATACTACCCAAAGACATCTGCTGGTTCATTGCAATTTCTATCAAAATCCCAATGACTTTTTCTTGCAGAAATAGAAAAACTCATCCTAAAACTCCCATGGAATCTTAAGAAACCCTCAATAGCCAAAATAATTTAGAAAAGAACAGTTACAGGACTCACTTACTGATTCCAAAACCTACTACAAAGCTATGGTAATCAAAATGGTGTGGTACTGGCATCAAGACAGGCAAACTTGCCCTGAACCCTGGATCAGAGATACTAATCCAAGTCTTGTCTCCAGCCTCCTTTCCTGGCTATGTGACAAACCCTTCTCTCTGGGAAAAACCTGTTACCTTCAACTTTGGCTTTTCTGGGTACCACAGGCAACGAACACTCTGACTGTTCAGTGGCTGATTTTCAACAAGGGTATTAAGACCATTCGGTGGGGAAAGGAAAATCTTTTAACAAATGGTGGTAGGAAAACTGGATATGCACATAGTAAAAATCACCAGTTATAAAAATAGTCAAGGGGCCCTGGGCTGGGTGGTGGGGCTCAATGGATTGAGTGCCGGCCTGTTAACTGAGGAGTCACTGGTTTGGTTCCTGGTTGGGGCACTTGCCTGGGATGTTGTCTGGTCCCCAGTTGGGGGCACAGGAGAGGCAACCAATTGATGTTTCTCTTCTTCTCTTTCTCCCTCCCTTTTCCTTCTCTAAAAATAAATAATTTTTAAAAAGTCCTGGCTGGTGGCTCAGTGGATAGGTGCCGGCCTACAAACCCAAAGGTTCCTGGTTCGATTCCCAGCCAGGGCACATAACCAGGTTGCAAAGCTAGATTTCCAGCCAGGTCTGTAGCTGGAGGCAGGTGAAAGGCAACCATACATTGATTTTTCTCTCTGCCTCTGCCTCTCTCTCTTCCCCTCTCTCTGAAAATAATAAATAAAATATTTTTTTTAATAAAATAAAATAATAGTCAAGGGAATGTAAATTGCAGCATAGGAAATATATCAGTAATATTGTAATAACTATGTATGATACCAGATGGGTACCAGGCTTATCAGGGTGATCACTTTGTAAGATATATAAATGTCTAATTATTATGTGGTACACCTGAAACAAGTATAATATTGCATGTCAACTATAGCTGAAAAATACATTTAAAAATTAACTCAGGTCATCCAGCTGTTTAAAAAAATAACTCAAAGTGGATCAAAGACCTAAACATAAGAGCTAAAATTATAAAACTCTGAGAAGAAATGGGAAAGGCTTGATGACACTGGATATGGCAATGATTTCTTTTTTTTTCCTTAAATTTTTAAAAAAGATTTTTTATTTATTATTTTCAGAGAGAGGGGAAGGGAGAGAGGCAGGGAGGGAGAGTGACATCAATGTATGGTTGCCTTTCACCTGTCTCCAGCTAAGGACCTGGCTGGAGACCTGGCTTGCAACCTGGTTATGTGTCCTGGCAGGGGAATCGAACCAGCGACCTTTTGGTTCTCATGCTGGTGCCTTATCCACTGTGCTCTCTCCCTCTCTGCCTCTCTCCCCCTTCCCCTCCCTCTGAAAATAATACATAAAAATAATAATAAATAAATAAGGAAAAAAACATTAAAAGAAAACCCTGCATAGCAAAAATCAAAGCTTGGTACTTATTTGCGTCAGTATTTAATTATTTTAAAATATTTTAATATAATTACTTTAGAAACTCCAAAAAAACCACAAAACCCATACTACATGCAGAATTCCTAACACCCAACAACCGCAACAATAAATAAATGAAACAACCATACTCAAAAGTGGGCAAAAGTCTGGAACAGATATTTGTCCAAAGATATACAAATGGAAAACAAGCACATGAAAAGATGTTCAACATAACTAATGAGTAGGAAAATAAAAATCAAAACCACAATTAGATATTATGTCACAGCACTTGTTATCAAAAAAACAGAATATAAGTGTCAAGGATGTGAAGAAATTAGAACCCTTGTGTGCTGTTGATATGAATTTAAATGGTGCAGCTGCTACAGAAAATGGTATGGAAAACTTTGGTACATTTACACAATGGAATTCTATATAGCAGAAAGAAGAAAGGAACTTGTACCCTTTGCAACAACATGGATGGAACTGGAGAGTATTATGCTTAGTGAAATAAGCCAGTCAGTGAAGGACAAATATCATATGATCTCACCCATTACGGGACAATAATGAGCAAAACTAACAACAAGCAAAACAGAACCAAGTATATGAATACAGTGAATAGGCCTTCAGTGGTCAGGGGGAACGGGGT
>PVIW01009727.1:0-49738 GCA_004026585.1 Noctilio leporinus | reverse complement strand
AAAAAAAAAAAAAAAAAAAAAAAAAAAAAAAAAAAAAAAAAAAAAAAAAAAAAAAAAAAAGGAAGGCAATGGTGAAATAACGATTTCTGAGTGAAAATGATCCCATAAAGTGGTAAAATTTCAAACAGCTATTAATGTAAAACAATAATAATTTCAGATATTAGAAGGTCTGAAAAAACCAATCACCTCCCTCCTTGTGCCCTTCCTGTTCACAAGCCAGTGGACTGTGAACTCCACCAAATACATCAGAAGTCCCAAGATGAAGAAAACGTTCAGGAACAGGGACACGGGCACAGCACCTGCATGCAGGAAAGCGCCTGTGAATCCAAGGAGGACCAAGGACATACAGCTGTGCAGGGGAGTGAGACCCCCATCAGCTCAAATCGGAGATTCAAATCCCCCTGTGATCCGACATAGTCAAGGTGGGAAGAGGTGGACGGAGCCCTTGGATAGATTAGAAAGTTTTGACTCCAAGAAATACTGAAGTGATCTCTAGAAAACTAAGCAAAAGCCAATTTTTCAAGAAAGAGAATCTAATCAAAGCCTACTGAATGGCATATCTGTGAAACAGACTTTTAGAGTCATGATGAAATAATCATTGATTTAACTAACTGAAGGGATTACTGAGGAGGGATATAAAAAACTAAATACTGATCTTCTAAGTCAGAAGAGAATGGTTTACAATTGGAAGACTGAAGAGAAAGAATACACGTAGAAATGCTCATAGAAGCCAAAAGAAACATCTCAAGGAGCTAGTGAGATAGCAGGGAGAGCTCTGCATGGGTGATGGGAGTAGTGACTTTACAGCGTGAGCCTGGAAGTTTTTAAAAATTACTTGTATTACATTCATTGGGGTGACGTTGGTTAATAAGATCATACAGGCTTCAAGTGCACATTTCTATTATATGATACATGGCCCATATATTGCATTGTGTGCCTACTGCCCAAACTGAGCCTTTAAATAATTTGATTTTTTTAAACGAGCTGACTAAATTTTGATAAAAATACAAACTAAAAATGAAAATACTAGAAAATCATACTCAATCTTTTCCTTCCCGTCATGGTCTCCTCCATCCCTTTCTGGACTCTTTCTTTGGGGGATTTACTTGGTATAATGTATTTTTAATGCAGCAAGTACTTAGTGGTTCCTTGCCTATTCAGAGTTGTCACAAAGCTTCTCTGCAAAGGTTTAGGGCAAAATTTCCCCTCCTTTAGAAAAGGATATAGAATAGGGATCACCACTCTCCATGAAAATAATTACATTTAAAGTATCCTTGTGTTTTGTTTGCTTATGTAGTTTATTTCCTTGTTAGAGTTTCACTATCTTGAGAACTAGGATTATCTTATTTAACTTGCATTGCCACAAAACGAAGAGAATTCCTCATACACTGCACGCATTCTGTAAGCGGTCGGTTACTTGAAGACACTGAGAAATAATCAGGTGTTGGAGCAAAAAACGATGCAGAAGGTGCCCTTCTGCAGGGAGGGGTTGGCAGTGGGGGTGGGAGGTGGGGAATGAATGGATGAACGAATTAACATACATTCCAACGGGAGCTACTTCTAGTTCCCGGGTCCTGACTGCATAGCTTCCTGTCAAGCTTTGCAGGACATTCACATGACACAGCCTCCCTTACCTTTAGGTGAGTTCAAACTCTGTCCTGACACTTTGATCACATAAAGAGTTAACTACTCATCAATTCCTTCTTCTCTTTGCTAAACTGAATCCCTTGTCATGTAAAAGAGGACTTTAAACCCCCTCCCACCCCGCCTTGAACCACCCCTTGGTATCATGATCAGTGTCAGGCTCAGGTAATTCAAGAGCAGATTCCGCAGACAGGCCAGCAATTAGCACAGCTGTTACACAACCAGTAAATAGGTGCTTGTACCATGACATCATGATGAATTTACCCTAAAGAAAGTGTATGTGTTAGTTTAAATCATGGAGAAAGACCCCATCTTTCTTCCAGCTGTGGAAAAGGTGAAAAAATGGGGACAGTGATACAAAACTATAGCATATTTTACTAAATTGACGGTATTTAAAAATAATTCTCCAGATGTTTCTGTGATGCCAAAACATAGAACCGAATTTTGGGGGAAAAAATTTGGTCATTTTTTTAATTCAGAAAATCAATTTCTCATCCAAATATCTGATACTGTATAATAATCAAATCAAGCCCCTACAACCCCCCAGGGAAATAAAATATATTATTGCTGTTCTTAAGATTTTTTTTTTTCAGTGTTAAAAGGGGATTTAGTTCAAGTTGAGAGATTTAATACAAGTCAGTCTCAATTATGAAATGGCATTGGCTGGCATTCATCTAAAGGGTCAAAAAAGATGCCACATCATCCTGAATAAATTGAGCAGTTCTATCTGTGCTGCATAATGATGTCAATGCGACACCAATGTCGGAGATGAAATTTCCTTGAAGCCTCAGTGGGGTAGCACTGAGGAATCACCCAGTCTGGGATAGGGAAGGGAAGCCACCATGTTCTGCAATCGTAACACACTTCTTTCTTACCTGGTTGACACTGGTCACACCTTCTGCCCTGGCGGTTAGGCAGACACTGGCACTGACCACTGACCGGGTCACAGCTGGTCCCAGGTAGCGTCCCCAAGGAGTCGCACTCACACCTCCGGCAACCCTGGAAGTTGCCAAGGGTCAAATTGTACCTGTGAGGCTCACACTGGCTGCAGCGAAGGCCTGTGACGCCTGACTTGCAAGGACATTGTCCTGTTGACTTGTCACACAGCAGAGAGCCATTGACTGTCCCCGTCGCATCGCAGTCACAGGGCAGGCAGAGGAAAGAATGATTTTGCTGCAGGAGGAAGTGTCCCTCCAAACACTGGTCGCACTGTCTGCCTCCCACGTGGGGCTGGCAATGGCACTGCCCTGTCTCTGCATCACACACGGTCCCAGGGACAGACCCGGCGGTGTGGCACTCACAGGCCTTGCAACCGGCCATGCCCAGCCCGTACCAGTGTTCTCTGCAGGTGTCACACCGAAGTCCTCTGGCCTCCGGTCTGCACTCACACTGGCCCGAAACAGGATGGCAGGTGTGGTCCACGGAGCCGTAGGGGTTGCACCGACAGGGCTCACATCCACCCTCATTGAAGCTCCGGAGGAATTTAAACCCAACGTTGCAGTGGTCACATCGGAGCCCTGAGGATGACACGTGTTTCAAAGAGGGGATGAGGACTCTGTCATGCTTGCATGCAAAGAGCTGAAGCACAAACAAGGGTACATTTAGTGCAGACACAGTGCGGAGCATGTTCTCACTGGTGACGCCAGAGAGGACCCATCTTGTACCCAAACGGGACCACCTTTCCTTTGCAGACGCTGCAGCTCGGTCACTTCTGTTCGTGTATTCCTTAATGCCAAGAAAAGTGTTCCATGCAGACGTTACTCTTCCCGTTAATGATCAAATGTATTATGTTAGAACTGAGAATGCTACTATAGCTCTTATTTTATGTTAACGAAACACACCCACTTTTAAAGGTAGAGAGTGGGGTACATTTTCAAAGCCGTGCAGAAGAAAAGAAGGGCACGTTACCACAGCCTTTATTTGCCTAGAAATCGAAATCCCCTAAAAATATGTAACAGAATATTAAGCTCACAACCATGTTGGTAGCAATAGGATATATCCTTATTCCTAAATATCACACATTTAAATAATTAATATAAATAAAACTTACCTGGAGCAGCTTTTATTTCGATGCCTTTATACTCTCCTATATTTTATTATTTTCAATTAATATAAATTATGCTCTCCTTGGCTCATAAAGCAATCACAGTGCTTGTCATATTGCATGATTCAGAACATACCTCTTTAAACACTAAATAAATTCTGCTGTTTGGATGACTTCTGTTTAAAGGACCACATATATACATTGCACAAACAGAGGAAAATGTTTTATCACCGAAACTCTGA
The DNA here is from genome assembly GCA_004026585.1 of Noctilio leporinus. Classification (NCBI taxonomy): domain Eukaryota; kingdom Metazoa; phylum Chordata; class Mammalia; order Chiroptera; family Noctilionidae; genus Noctilio; species Noctilio leporinus. The sequence goes on along the minus strand of PVIW01009727.1, from coordinate 45,808 downwards.
CAACTTAGGTTGGCTTCAAAAGCAGTATTACAAGGTAAAGGAACAAAAACATTTTCCTGAGTGGTAAATATTGAGATGCAAAATACTTCCTTCAGAGATCGCTTGCACATAGTCATGAATTTGAATAACTGACTCTGTGTGGCGGAATCATTGGCAACATTTATTTTAAGCTTTAGTAGCAATAAAAAATTAGTACTAAAATAATAGTCAAAAACACACTCATATGTAGAAAAGCATTCCCTAAACAGGAAGAAAATGCATATATGTGTGTGTGTGTGTGTGTGTGTGTGTGTGTATGTGCATATGTATATATATGAATAATATATATGAATGTATATATGTATACACACGAATAAAAATTCAGAAACTCCAATGCAAGGCAAGTTCTTTAACAGTGATGAATGGCTCACCTAAGGCATATCATTTAATTTCAATAAGGAAAATAAAAAAGACCACTATTGCTGCAAATTTTAAAAATAACTGTATTGTTAACAAGAATTATGACTCATTTTGAACTATTAAAATTGGTCTACATGGATTCATATCATATCGGGTTTAAAAATATGCACCGGGCTTATTTGAATATGCCATACATATTCCTGACAGGTAATCTATCCCTAACGATACTGAGGAAACCTGCAGGGCATTGCATCCGTGTTAACAAGCGCAGGCGAGTGAGCGCACTTGGCATTTAATTCACACTCTTCTCCCTTTTTATTCTGGATGAATGACCTACTTTAATAAAATTAGTGGTGCTAATGCATTGTACTGGTGAGAGAATCATTAGTAAGATTTAACAGTTTTGTTAACTCGAACAGTTTGTTTTCCAAAGCATACACAACATACACTTGTATTTTCTGTTTCTTTTTTCTTATTAACAAGGTAAAATTGAATAAGGTTACATCCTAACCCCATTAGAAGAGGAATATTTATACACACTGAGTTTGTATTTTTATTAATCATATGGAGTGTGCAGAAATAACTTGATAATATCGAAATGGTGATTTCATCTTGAAATATGTATGTTTTTTTTTTTTCCTGCAGAAAACTATCTGGATCAACCATTAAGAAAGGTAAGTGGTAGGGAGATTATAATAAATTGTAAGTAAATAGTTAATTTTGATCTTTTTTCTTCCTTAAACTCTGGAATCTAACCATCAAAAGAAATTACATCATTGATATAGAGAAATAACTATTTTCTTGTTTTTAAAGGCCTTTCTTTAACTTTTGTTCCTACAGTTTTGGATTTAAAATACATGTCACATTAAAGAACAAAGGATGGCATGTAGATTGAATTTAAAGGTCTTGGGATTCATTCAAAAGCTCAGATAAACTTATCCAAAGGTACACTACTTTGTGCAAATTGGTTAGACAGCTTTCCTGAGAAGTTAGTTTCTGTATGCTAGAAATGTGTAAAGGCAAATTACGTTAGCACTGTTGCTATGATCTCCCTCTAAACCAGAAAACTGTGTGTGACACCATTAAGCACACCCATATCCTTTTATATTCAATTAAAATGAAATGCTTACCTAGCTGAATAAGATGATGTATGTCTACCTCTATGTATCAAAGATGAAGAATTTGTTTTAGCATTATATGACAAAAATTAAAATAGTCTTCAGAGGGAAACATTCATACATCGATATATCTATGTATGCATCTGTGTGTAGTGTATGTGAGTATGTGACCGCCAGGCATGTTTTTATCATCACTAGGTTCCGGTCACAGTTAGAAAAATGAAGGAGGACTTGAATGACAATAGAAAGGCAAAGGTCTTTTTTAAACTTCCTATGTGAACCAAGACGTATTCAGTTACAATACAAGACTCACTTCATCAGGAAACTTTCTTCTCGTAATATTCTCATATATCAAAATTTCAAAGTGCATTATGCACATAGTGCATTCTGGGCACTTGATAAATTTTGTCCTTATGTGGCCACGGTTCCCCTCAAAAATGTTGGAGGTAATAAATTGCTATAATCAAATCTAATTTCTGAAAAATACCTGTGGGAGTAACAAACAAAAAAGCACGTCTTGTATAAAAAAATGATAAATAACACTGAAGGTAGCTGTTTATTATAATCAGCTTGGCACTGAATTACAAAATTAAAATTATGGGGCCCTTTATAACTAACCCTAGCAATATGCATGATCTGTGGAAGTGTGTTGACTTATTTTGCATTTCATAGGAACAGTTCAAAGAAATATAATAGGGAAATATGGAAAGATTTATCACAAAGGACCCTGTAGCACAGAATATTTTGAAAAAAAAAATCCATTTATTTTGGTCTATTAAGAAAACTAGCATGGAAATTATTTGCTTAGAACTCATTAAGTACAAAACATTTTGAAAAAGTGCTAATTTTCTAAAAGAAACATCTATGCAGTAAGCAAATTATATTTTTCTATGACTTATTAGTATGGGACCATGTAAGTTAAAGCCACTGCAGAAGAAAGAAACTTCTAAAGGGTTGATTAAACTGGGCTTCCAGCTGAAGTCTGATAGAATGATTAGCGTCATCATTTTTAGACAGTTAATTTCTTCTAACTTGTTTTATTATTATTATTTTTTTTTTCCTGCTAGCCTGCCTTGAGCTAGGAAATTTGCTTTACCCTTCGGTTAAAAAATCAAAGAGGGTTTTATGCCAGATGGAAATAGAGATGTGACTGTAAACTTCCGCATGCCACTTACCAATAACATTGGCTTTGCACTTGCACTGGCCTGAAGTGGGGTGACAGGTAACGTCTCCGTCCACGGTGCCGGAGGCATCGCAGGAGCAAGGGCTGCAGCCGTGGGGGTCCAGCTCTCGCAGGTTGTAGAAGCCACTCCGACACTCACCGCACTGTCTGCCCGTCACATGCCTCTTACAGTTACACTGGCCTCCCAGCTAGGGAAGAAGCGACATTTTGCAGAATGATCAACAGGTCTACTTTTAGATAATTTGCTCGTGAGGTCCAAGATAAGGAGGGAGGGAGGAAAAGAAACTTTAAGTGTTAAACAGACAGGAAGGTAATGAGGTATTATTTTTCCCTCCCGACACAAACACATAGGAAGCTGAGCCAGGGTGAATACGCAGAACTGAATGAAAATAATCCCCGTAGGAGTCAGCAGCACGTGGCGAAAAGGGAAACGTGGAATTAAACCTTAAGTACCGTGTGAAGAAACTGAAACGTGGTCATGTGGAGACCAAAAATAGAGAAGTGACAGCGGTTAATTTAATCTGTCTTCAACTCCAACTCATGGTTTTCTTCCCCTCGTTTCTTGTCTCCTTCATCCAAACTTGTTTTATATCATACGTACCAGTCGCTTCATTTAAAGCTCTTTCTCTAATAGTGGTATCTCTTCAAGGTTTGAGCAATGTTTAAAATAAAGGTCTTTGTTAACAGCATCTATTTATGCCTGATAACACTTCTCACACAATCCTGAAAAGCAGGACTGTTTCAGCATATTCATGGTTCCTCTGTAGCTTGACTTAATCATGTTAAGTATACTTATATCGTGGTTTAAAAAAGGTGAAAAAATAACATGCTTTAGAATACTGTGAAGCAAAATAGCTAAAAAAATTTTTCTTCTTCAAGCTGCTATTTGGAAATGAAAATATATAACACGTAGACTACTCATCTCTATACATAGGTAATACTCTTGGCTGGTTAAAGAAAGACCAGTAGGAGTGAAAAATTCTCATAAGAAACATACTCATCATATAAAATGTGAAGCAAATATCAGGAATTCAATGAGAACTTAGGGTTCTTCCAAGATCTGTGGATACAGACATCCAAGGTCTAAAAAATCCTTGGCATTTCGCACCCTGGTTTCCTTTCACTTGAGCTGAACCTGGCTCTCCACACATAGGAACATAGGAAAGTGCACACGAAAAGACCTAGTTTGCCTGGCTGGTGGCAGAGTGGATAAGGTGCCGGCCTGCAAACCCAAAGGTTGCTGGTTTGATTCCCCAGCCAGGGCACATAACCAGGTTGCAAGCCAGGTCTCCAGCCAGATCCTTAGCTGGAGGCAGGTGAAACGCAACCACACATTGATGTCTCTCTCCCTCTCTGCCTCTCTCTCTTCCCTCCTCTATAAAAATAGTAAATAAATTTTTTTTTTTTTTAAAAAAAGAAGGGGAGCAAAAAGGGGATGGATGTAATACAACAATAAAATTTAAAAAAATTAAAAAAAGAGAAAAGAAAAGAAAAGAAGGAAAAGACCTAATTTGACTTTCCTTTAATCTCAGGGATATTCAGAAAGACCACATGAGGCTGGGATTCAGTTACAGAGATTCAGAGAAGGGCTTTTTAATATTTAAATAATTTTCTGCAAACCTACCACTGCCACATTTTCCCTCATTGGAGAAATAGGGCTCACTGGGGTCGTTACTTAATTATATAAAATAATTGATATGAAAATGTCTAAAACTCTGACAAACTGAGGTTTACACATGCCCCAGATGGGTTGTAGGTAACAGTGGACCCCAGGATAAAAGGCACGTACAGGTCCTGGAAGACATGCAGGGGCTGTGTTGCCCACCCCAACTCTTCCCCAGCTGCATGGACCCCAAACTGGGGTTTGACTGGGTACACAAAAGGGGGTGGCATTTAATGATGGATATGTGTCACACAGAGTCACGGGAGAGGGAAAAAGGTGAAGAGAAATAAAAGTGTATTCTGTGCCCAAATTTGATCTTCTATATGAATGTTTTGTTCCAGTCTTATCTAAAGGAAATGCATGCATCACCTGGAACTCTCTTGCCTCTTCAAATCTAGATAAGACTGCCGTAACCTGAATTCCATTTCTGTTGAAGGGCCAAAGGGCTCCTTAAGTTGACAGGAATTCCACGTGTATTGATATTCTCATCATCACCCGGACTCTGACTTCTGCTTCTTCCACTTTGGACTCCTCTTTGCCACCTGAGAGCTCTGCTTTGTGCTACCCTACAGGGGAAACCCCACCAATGATTTGGTTTCAAGAAAAGGAGCCCGACTCACTCTCCACGAGCAGAACATTGGTGGAGGAAAATGACAGGGACCAGACTGTAAAGACACTCGGGACTCCAACCCCTGCAACCAAAATGGATACTGTCCAGTTTAGAAGTGTTTTACCATCCCGTTATGGAACAGGTAACAAGGATTCGTCAGATATTGCAACATTCCTTACATGAAAAACATGGACAATGAGTTAAAAAAGGACGACACCACGTCACAAACCACATAATAATGCAAGATTCCCAACAGGAGGAGCTTCTGGTCCTTCATGGTTTGTGAAATGTCTGACTCTTCACCTTTCAGGGGGAGAAACTGAACCTTAGAAAGATTAAGCTACTTACCCATAGCCAGGCAGCTAGGAGTGGCCTAACTCCCAAATCCACACTCATAACCATGATGCTAAATTTACTTTGCTTGTGGCAAGTTACAAATATGACAGCCACAGGATAAGAACTAGACCCAAGGAAGGTCAAGGCTATGGCTTAACCCCCGTGAGAGGCTGGGGCACAGTGGAAAAATCAGCCAAGCTGCCCAGTTATTATTCTGGGCATTTCTTCTGACTAGTTCCTTGCTGACTAGGTGCTTGCTAATGGTAACTGTGGATTGCCTTGAGACTGCACACAGGACCTCTCCATTTTGGACCATCCTGCCCAAGTCTATTGTCCCAGGCCATGCAGCAATGGTGGATATGACATGACAGTCAACTGTGTGACAAAAACAATGAATTCGGCAGAGACATAGGTGCTAAGAGAAGACAGGATGATTCTGCAAAACTATTCTAGTCCGATTTCTTACCCATCCTCCATATTAAGGGATGGAATGCTATCAGTTGAATTCAAGACCTCAAACAAGCCATACATGTTCATTTTTGTATGTGTGAAAATACCACTTCATGTTTAAAAAATACAAAGCATGATTTAAAGGTCAATAAATAGGTGATCACAGACTTTTCTATGTAATAGAGGCTGTAGTTTAAGTTAATTGAAAGCAACATTTGAAAAACAGTAGAAATATATTTCTTCCTAAGTACTCCTGTGGCTGGTGTAGAGACAATCTAATGATCAGTAGGATGGCATCTTCTCAAAGAACTCACTAGCAGATGAGATAATACTCATGTAGCCAAAGTTAGAATTTGAAAAGCAGACTCAAAAGTTTAAGAACAAGAAATCTACCCTGGAAACTAAATTTAATCTGGAAGGTTTTGCTTAAACAGAGAAGAAATACAAATGAAGCCCCCCACCCCCCCAAAAAAAAAATCTTATCAATAGGTACATTCTTGAGAAGATTCTTTTCTGTGATACTAATGACTCCAGACTTGTCTTCACCCATGGAGACTCGTAAACTGCGACTCTTCCCTGTTGAGAACCTCACTCATCCTGTCCCTCAGAAAAGCAGCATGGCCTATAGCTCCATCGAGGGCACCTGTGAGCTTCCTCCCCTTCTTCTGTCTGAATTACCCACTTTTCAAATAGTTAGGACTCGAATGGCTTTTCAGAGAATGCACATTCCAAATTACTCTCCATTCAAGTAAAAAGAGGAATAAATTCATTGTTTTTAAAGTGTTTGTCTCAATCAAGCATGCACGCAGGTTTTAAATACTGAACAGAAACCTGAATATACAAGTCTATATTGAACATACATTTAATATATTTCCAACTCAGTCCTTTGATGGCCTACAACCAGGTGAACCAGACCTACAGAATTAAAAAGTCCCTGACAGTCGAGTCAAGGAATCTACATTTTAAAAAGATGCACTGGTGGCTCTTGTGACACTTAAAAATCCGCACTTTAGGTACTTGCCACCTACCCTTTCACCACACTAAGTTAACTGACTCTTAGGAACTTGGTCTTACTCTTTTTTCTCTGTCATGTACGTCTTCAAATTATTTATGGGTCCATCAATGAGCATCAAAGAAATAGCGTTTCCAAACTGAGTCAACAGTGGAGTATTTATGCAACTGAGCATCTAAAGGAAACTTCTAGAAAGAAAGAGGTTTCAACATTTTTTGTAAAAAAGAGCATTTATGAAATACCTAATCATTTGCAGCATTACTGGTGCTTCTAGGGAAACACACACACAAATCTATCATCGGCCTGCCTGTCTAAACCTCACCACCTATCTATCATCTAGCCAGAGTACATTCTCCCTGCTAGGAACTTGCTCAGCCCTGCGATGTGTACTCTGAGATACACATAGGATGATTTCTCTCCTCCAGCTGGTGCCTCTCCAGAGAAGAGACATCACGTTACTGGAGCAGGCCACCCTTGTAAGGGACTCACTCCCCTTCAGAAATAAATGAACGAATCGGGGGTGGTTTCTGCTGCATATAAACGCCACGAGTCGGAGAATGCCAGGTGAATAGCGTACATCGTAATACTTGTTTCCATGTAAGTGTTCTGTGATACGGCTGTTTATCATCTTGCTCAGCTGTCGAAAATATTCATTGGAGAAGAAAAGCTTCCACTTGGTGGGAAACCAAGACACCTTTTCTTCTCCATCCAACAAAGCCAGCCATTTGGCAGGCTGGTGTCTCTTCTCTGCTTCCCTTCCCCTCCAAAGGCATCTGCGAAAACCTGCTATCCAGACTTCCCCACTGAGCCTCCCAGGGGTGCGCAGGAATACGGCATTCTGAAGCAGGCTCAAACAAAGCGGCGGTGGGAACGAAACACACTTTTTTCTCAGGCCTTTGAGTGGTCAAGACAGAAGGAATACACAAGTTCCCCACACAGGCTGTCCCTGGCGTTTGTTACGCATTTGAACGGTTTGCAGAGAAAGTATTGCAATTCTCATGCTAGTTCTCCAAAGGGTATCCTTTCATACTGCATCAGCACCTCCCTTTATTTTTGCTGATTTAGGTCAAGTTCACTCAGAGATGATCAGCTGTAACTTGTAAGAGATGCATGGAATATATGTCACCATGTTAAATGAGAGCATTTCATAAATGTCATCTGAATGTCATAGCCATACCGTGCGGTCTTATGGTAATGTGCTGAAAAATTAATACAGTGGTTATTAACAAGATGATGTTTTGACTTTATCAAAATGAAAGATCTCACAGGAGTGTTTTAAAAATATTTCCAACATGAAGAAATGCACCTCCCATGCCTATAGTTAATGTGGTATGGAAACAGGTTAAGGTAGCTCTTAGAGTTGAATGATCTTTTGTTGTATTTGGGCAGAGCGGAACCAAGCTTCTGTGAACCTACACCGCACAATGCCAGCCACACCGCGTTAGTTCACTAACCAGAGGGCGCAAACTCCAAATGTTACAATGGGAAGATATCCACCTGAGATGATAAAGAAAATAAATCAGGCTTTTAAAACGTACTTTAACAAAATAGTGACATTAGTTTCTGTGTAAGAAAATAAACTCACAAGGGGTTACATGAACTCTTCAATACTGCCCGAATCGTTGTTTAAAAGTTGCATGCATTCCAAGGAACTATCTGGCACTCAACTCTAGGTACGTTGCTATTTCCTAAGTTTTTATACATTCTGTAGTAGGCATAATGGCCCCAAGTGAAATGGCTACGTCCCTTCCTCCGGAGAGCGTACATAAACATCTGGGCTAGCAATCTGCGGTGGAACAGGCATTTCGGTGAGACCGGCATGCGTAACTTTCAGTTGGGTCGGTCTTTGGAAATAAAACAAGTTCTGAATTTCTGTTCCCCTCCATCATTAGTGGTGCGATCTGGGAGGAGTTACCTCATTTCTCCGAGACTCGATGCCCTTCACTGCACAATGGACGAACTAGTGACTTGAGTAAGACTGAATTAACCGATGGACAGGGCCTGGCAAAACACCCCTTTGCACAGAGCGAGCGCCAAACAATGGAATGGAGGAGACCCTCGCCGACACACTTCTGCCCTCCGACACGTCTAGCCACTTGTCATCCACCTGACACTCTGTTATACACTTTAAAATGTGGCACTTCCACTCATGGAGCCACAGCCACGCATGGGTAGGTCATGGTGGAGCCCAGTCCCTCAGCCCACCAGGGATGCTGGTTCACCCCTGACATGAAGGGCGCACCTGCCTCTAGACACGACCAGCGCAGGGGTGGAGCTGGCAGAGGAGGAGCAGCAGGCTACCTTCTGTTCCAGAATCAAGTGGAATCATCAGCCCTGGCTGGTGGCACAGTGGATAAGGCGCCGGCCTGCAAACCCAAAGGTCATTGGTTCGATTCCCAGCCAGGGCACAGAACCAGGTTGCAAGCCAGGTCTCCAGCCAGGTCCGTAGCTGGAGGCAGGTGAAAGGCAACTGTACATGGATGTCTCTCTCTCTTCCTCTCTCTCTCTTTCCCTTCTCCTCTCTCTGAAAATAATAAAATCTTTAAAAAAAATAAAAATAACTTTAAAAAACCTACTATTCTTAAGCACCCCCAATGCAATGCTGCTCTCTCAGCTGGCCCCTCACTGGGGCGCTCCAAGAGGCAGTTATTATTTCTCACTTGCTGGTCTGTGGCTGCTCCCCATCTCATGCGCTCATGAACTAGCCTTTTCGTCTTGCTTGCAGGCTGGTCCCCCCACCCCACCTGTCCCCTTCCCTGCCCTTCATCCACTATGTAAGGTTCACTCTGGAGCAGCCATTACCATCCGTGTTGATGGTCCCGTCGCCTCAAGGTGCCCTGGGGTGCTATATTCTCACTACACAGAAGCCACTATGTTCTCCAAGTGGATGAGAACATCATTTTTGCTCTTGGGCTACCCTCTGTCACCCAGGCACTGAGCAGAGACTCAGGCTGGCTCATCAAGGTCCTTTCTCTTCTTCCACAAACACAGCAGCCAGCAAGTGGCCACCTGGCCAGGGGCTGCACATTCCAAGCCTTCCATGGAAATAATGTTGCCGGGCGTCTAGCTCGCACCAACGGTATGGCAGCAGAAGAGGTGTGTGCCTCTTCTGGACCAACGTTTTGAAGGACAGGAGTGGTCTTTCCACATTGCCTTTTTCTTCCCTGGAGGAAGGCAGAGCTGGTCAATGGACAGAAACTATATCCCTTGATCATATGGAGGAGAGCCACTAGGCCACCAGGAACAGCTGCCTTGGAGGGGTTATATAAACAAGAAATTCGCTCCAATATTGTTGGGGCCTCCAGATATTTGGGGTCCTATTTGTTCCGCCTGTTTAGCTTATGCTAACTAGGATTAGCCCAGGGCAATGGGCCTTGTATCATTCCACCTATTAGTTACGTCAACATCTAGTCGCCACGGAACATCTCTGCCAATGCTATCATCACGGCTAAATGTAGCCTTAACTGCCCGGGGTATTATTTGGGTGAGCTTGTAGACCCTGGTAATTGGGATGAACTCGTTCTCAAGGATATGCCGGACCAGATGTGCGCAAATACAAGGAACCCAGACAGGGTCTAGGAACCTCTGTTTGGTGCCAGCTACATCCATTTTACCTCCAAGGAGTTTGTCACCACCTTGGCTCTTGGAAACCCCTTCACCGTACACCTTCACGTTCAAACCCATTCTCCCTTCCTTTTCCAACCTACATCCCAGCACCTTTGTTCTTGTCCTTTGCAGATGGGCCTGTACGTGCTTGGGTTAATCAGGTATTTTCAGCTTACCAGCTACAAGAGAAAAGTTACTACTCCTGTCTCCTTGCGCCACGGAATGACTGACCACATGACTTATGTCCACATCTTCACATTTAAGCTATAAACTCTCCACCTTCCACACCCTTCATCATCCTAATGCTCACAGCCTGTACCCAAACATCACACTCTTTAGGACCTAGCTCCTCACAGGCTAAAGAAATGTGGACATTATATCTATTTGTGCATAATATTTGGGCAACCCAAAATGTAAGGTAATATATTTCTGGAAAAATCACACAGTGGCTTTTGGACATGTTGTGGTAAGTAATGACAAATACCTACTTTTGAGCAGATGAAAGAGCATTGATGAACTGCAGGAAATGGTACATTATGCAGAGAAAGTATATTCTGCTCCATTTTCTAATGTATTTTCTTGAAAATTATCACTGTGGCGGAACAATCAATTTTCATGAATAGGATCCTTATTCCTCATGATTCCATCTTCTATGGCCAGGCCTGGAAATGCTTCCTTCATTGATGCCTTTCCATTTCACCTAATTCATTTCAACCCCTAGTCCCCTGCCTTATTAATCTATTTTTAATGTCTCTTAATCATTCCTCGCTGTTCTGGCTCTGTTGCAGCAGTCTATTGATGTCTTATTGAGTATTGCCATCAACCATTCTTCTTTCTTTTATATAATTACAACTTATTTTCAGTCTTCAGCCAACTTTCAGATCCCCTTATTTATTGTTTTTTTTCCTTCCCATTTTTAAAGAAAATGGCTTAGATTAGATCCTCTAATTTTGAGGACACAGCTTAGTGTACAATTCCACTATGATTTAATAGCTGCTTCGTGGTGTGGAAAACTTAGAAAACTATTCAATTTTGAGATGGGATTCAGAGCACAGAACAGACTGAGCCTACTCTGACCAACTGTACATATGTGTGCACAGGGACACGCCTGCAACTACCTCCTCTCTCCATGCACATGTGAATCCAGCTTCTTTTGTCTACACACCTCTGACAGACGGTGTTCTCTCAAGTGCAGTATTAAAAGTGGTTCATGGACCAGCAGCAATGGCATCATCTGAAAACTTTCACAAACATAAAATCTCAATCCCTGCTCCTGACTTCCAAAATCAGAACCTACCTTTAAAATAATATCTGACACAGGATGAAGTTATTTATTGCCTTGGTACCTCTATTTCTCAATCCATAAAATGGGGATAATCAGGACACCTTCATCATGGGATTGTTTGGGGAATGAAATGTTGCCCTACACGGCAAGCCTCTGGGCTGTCTGGCACATAGTACACATTATTATTCTAATTTACATTTTCAGACATTTGCCAATATCCATCTGAATGAAATATGTAGTACACAAATCTCAAGTCCCATGTTTGATTGCACACATCAATAAAGAACCTCATCAATCCCTCAAAAAAAAAAAAAAAAGAAGAAGAAGAAGAAGAAGAAGAAGAAGAAGACAGCTGAGATATTCACGTGCGCATTGAGAACTGGAGAAGCTTTGCTCTGTTGGGGCACCTACGCATTCACTGTTGTGGCTCACACTCACAGTTTCCTTAGCTGGATCTAAGGACACAGAACAGTAAGAAAGAGTGGACACAGAAGGGCTAGATGGCATCCCCAACAGCATTTCTCAAATGCCTTCTACTAGAGTCAGGCCATGCGCTGAGGACATTCTATTAAGGCTCCACCTCATCGGTGTCACCTGTGAGGGTGGACAGAGCAGATAAACCAGGAACATCAGCTACCATATGAGGGGCAGGGGGCAGCGAAGGGACAGGCTGGGGCCAGACAGTCTGCTCCCAGCTGGGGGTCTCTATAGCTGTAGACGTGAACTACGCGTTCACAGACCCTTCTCCAGGGACCTTGGAATACTGTACAATACGCTCCAGGCCTGGGCTGTCCAGTTCTTCTGGACTTAAGTCACACTAGGTTAGGGGAAGACTCAGGGAAATATCCCCTAACCCAGGCGTCGAGTTCAAAGGAAATGAGAACAAAGTGCAGTGACATCTGGGAACTCATTTTCTATATGTAATCTCTAATGTACATATAATATACATAGAGCCAAGGCTTTCTTAGAGACAACTGGGCTTAGTTCCCAGTGTTATGAGTTACCATCTTTCTTTGACGCATGTAGTGCCTCTTTTAGATCTGATGAAAATTGTGAAAGCCCTTCCCTCAAAGACACACAGACAGACAGACAGACACATCCCCAGGTACAATGAAAGGTATAAATGGCTGCCCTAAAAGTCACCATGGTACCCTAGGGACCAAGGACTCTGTAGGAAAAGCAACTCAATAATGACCCTTCTTCATTTTCTACTTCCCTATTAGTACCAACATTATTATTGTCTTACGTGTCTTCACTTTTGCATCAGTATTTGAGGGTGTAGTGACTCAGAATTATGTCACACCATTCCCAAGATCTTGGCATCCAAACGAGGAACAAGGACAACACTCCAAATGGGAGAATAAGGCAGACATGCCACACCTTATGAGTTTGGGTTGAGTGTCAAGTGACAACCACCAATGAGAAAGTTCACATCCAGAACCCAGAGTACAAGACAGTCACTCGGGCCATTTGGGGCTGGTTCCACTCCTAAGTCATTCTGACAAAATGCGGCTTGAATAACTGCCTAATAATCTTGCATACTCCTTAATGTTATTAAGGTTTGTGGCTGAGTTTTTAAATGTCCTTGACTTCAATTTTACAATCTATAATTGTAACATTGTTGACAACGTTTTAAGCATATATTCTGTTTTCCCATTGGCAACAACAATAAACATGTTTTAGAACTTGTAACATTATTCAGGCATGGTGGACGTGACACTGTATTTTTACGTCAAACTAATCTTTGTGTCATACACTGTGTGTCTATACTTGGAGTCTGAGAGAATAATCAAAATTAAGGAAAAAGGTGAAGATGAATGGGATTTAGAGAGAAGTAGCGTGGACATTTTAAATCCATGAAATAGTTCTGTCATTGTGTCTGCATTCACACTCTATACAGAGCCATCTCTGGCTATGTACCAGTTTTCATGAAAATTCTGTTTTTCTGCTATATTACCAAAGAGCAATTATGAAGAGGAAAGGGTTAAAAATGTTAACATTTTCAAGCACATCTTTTGCTGTATTTTAAACCAGACTTTTGCCCTTGGAAAATATAGACATACAGAGGCATCAAAACACAAACTTTCTCTCCCCCTTCCCATAATAACATCAAACATATTATTGGTAAAAAAAAAAAAAAAATATGTTACGTTAAAATACCAACATATTTTAATGGGTACTCTCACTTCTGAGGCCAACATGTTATTTCTCTTCTTTTTTTTTAAATTTTATTGTTATATTACATCCATCCCCTTTTTGCTCCCCTCTATTCCCCTCCCCACCCACCCATTCCCCCCAAAGTCAATCCTACCTGTTGTCCATGGTTCATGGTTCCTTTCTACTAGGTTCTTGTCTAAACTGCTCCCCTTCCTTGCTATTTCTTTTCTTCTTAATGTTGAATTATAGTCCACTGACTGGATATGCTACATTCTATTTGTTCACTCATCAGCTGATTATTCTACATGTTGACTATTTTGAATAAAGGTGCTATGGAGATTCCTGAGTAAGCCTGTTGACATACATGTTTTCATTTCACTTGCATGTAAACCTAGGGGTGAAAGTGCTGGGTTGGGTGGTAACTCTGTATGTAATACATTGGGGACCACCAGAATGTAAAAAGCGGGTGCACATTTTACATTTGCACCAAGAGCCTATGGGAACACCAACAATCTCCACGTACTCATTAATGCTTCTTGTTACCTGTCCATTTAATGAGAGCCAGGTCAGCAAGTATAAAGTGGTATCACATTGTGTCTTCTTTTTTTTTAAGAGATTTTATTCATTATTTTTAGAGAGAAGGGAAGGGAGGGAGGGAGGAAGGGAGAAAAACATCAACCTGTGGTTGTCTTTCACCTGCCTCCAGCTGGGGACCTGGCTGGAGACCTGGCTTGCAACCTGGTTATGTGCCCTGACTGGGACTCAAACCAGTGACCCTTGGGTCCACAGGCCAGTGTTCAATCCACAAGCCACACCAGCCAGTGCAACATTGTGGTTTTAACTTGCATTTCTCTTAAGACTACTCATGTTGGCTATCTTTTCATGTGCTTATTGGCCATTTGTATATCTTTCTTAGAGAAGTATCTATTTAGACCCTTTAGTTATTTTTAATTGCATTGCCTTTTTATTATTGAGTGTAAAGGTTCTATATACATATACTGGAGACTAGTCTCACTGGCTATATGGCTTGCAAATATCTTTTCCCATTCTTTGGGTTGAGGGAGAATATATCAACTCAGGTTAGTTAGAAATCTGGGTTCACGTAGGACAGAAATTATTTTTGTGATGTTAATAAAAATGCATAAAATCATGAATATCCATTACACTGTTAAGACAGAGAGAAAGTTGGAATAAGAGATTTAGAAGCACAACTATCGTAACCATCATTCAGATCTATGTGTGCATGACCTTTGTTATACTGTCTTCTATGGAACTGGGACACTTTTTGTTTAATGAATATCATTATTAATATTAATCCTCCAACAATTCCAAGATATACACTCCATTTACTTTCCAGTTTACTTCAAAGCCCCCACCCTTCCGATTTTTTAGACGTTTGTAAAAGGCAGGATAACAAGGAGCCTTTCTTCTCTTCAAGGGACTCAGGTAGCCTTATAGTTCATGTCCACATTAACCTCTGCACAGGGGCGCTCCCCACAGCAGCCACCTCTCTGAAATGCGAACACCCGCAGAGGGCGTTCCGGCAAACACAGCCCTCCACCCGCCATCCCACAAGCAGAACGTGGAGAACGGGAGCGACTGTTTGCCTCCGCTCCTGAGAACTCACCGGGCTGCATTGGAGGCTCCTGTTCCTCGTGCCCGCACGGTCACAGTCACAGGGCTGGCACACGTCTGTGGCTGAAGGATCTGCCCCAGCCGGCCGGAAAAAGTCCTCCTTGCACAGCTCACAGTTCCTTCCTACGTCAGGGAAAGGTTATGCATTAGGCCTTCCAAGTCATTAAAATCAGCTGCATAATTCAAAATTAAAGGCTGTATTCCTTGGAGGGAATTCCATAATTTTCCGGATGTCCATTTTAATGCACCTTTTGTCTCTACCTGCCAGTTTGGTGATCCAGGGCATATGAAACAATGAACCTGTTACAAAGCCTGCTTTACTTCATTGCACTCCCATCTGCTACGGAACGCCACGCTTCCAAACACCAGGGCTTTGCAGGGGCCCATGCATTCTGGAAGAGCTTCTTGCTAAACTTAAAACTCTTATTTTGAGGGCCAGGCCCTTAGTTCAAGTCAAATACGAGAGAAAATTATATGGGGGGTAGATGACAGTTGCCCAGTTAGAAATAACTATGTATGTAGTATTAGGAATATTTTTCCAGAACTCAATCTTGTAAAATAGGAGGCTGCTCTTACTACATTTCACTCCTCTACGGTTAATGTAATGGAAAGCAGATGCTTCTGTGGGTGCTTACAGCCATTATTTTTCATTGCAAATATTAATAGAAATATATTTAACTTTGGCAAATACATTTTATATTGAATATTAGAATACTCTGACATATTAGAAATATCAGGTAATTCCTATAGCTTACAATTTTGTAATCAAAAATATTTCAAGAACTTATGTATATGTGTATATATATATACACACACACACACACATATATATATATATATATGTATGTATGTATGTAACCTCTAGGCAGTTTTAAAGTAAGTATCAATAATATATAGGACTGCTGAACTATAACTCTGGGCCATCAATTTCCTCTTTAAACATGCATTTTGCTCAAATATTGCTTCAATTGGCCCAATGTTAGAAGACTACGGAAATAATCAAGTGAAAATTCACATTCTGATAAGTACTGGCTATGGATTAATTAAAAACTAAATGGATTTATAGTATTTCTAGAATATTTCCATTTACATATGCTGATGACTCTCGACTTTCTATGTCCAATCTTGAAGTATGTCTTTTTTTGACAGTCAGTGAATAATGACTGGGTGATCACCATGTCCCCAAAGCCAGCTAAGTGCTGCACGGCACAGGGATACAGGACAGATCAGCTAGAATCTGTGTTCACGTAGGTCAGAAATTAATTTTTGTGATGTAATAAAAATGCATAAATCATAAAAAGCCATTGCACTGTTAAGAGAGGGGGTTGGAATAAGAAAACGCACCACCACTGTCACTATCATCCGGATCTCTGTCTGCACGACCTTTGTCATTTACGCCTCATCCTTCTCACCAAGTTCCTATAGTCCAGTGGGCAGGATATTAGTAAACAGTCACAGGAATAAATATCCACTCACAGACTATGACAAACCTAAGGGGCCACTAGAGTACACCAATGAGACTGATCTTTCCTCAGGCATCACCGAAGGCTTTCCTTCAGAACAGGGAGTTTCAGGACTGTGCTCCATGGCCCACTGCAGAACTTCTCACGGAAGTTCCCTTGGGAACAAACAGTAAAAATGTCCCAAACGGAGACTGCCAGCTTCTCCCTGAGCATGGTCCACCTGTGTCTCCTGTCTCAGTGACTGA
Organism: Noctilio leporinus; assembly: GCA_004026585.1. NCBI lineage: Eukaryota > Metazoa > Chordata > Mammalia > Chiroptera > Noctilionidae > Noctilio > Noctilio leporinus. The sequence goes on along the minus strand of PVIW01009727.1, from coordinate 28,646 downwards.
CGTCAACACGGACCCTGGTGCTCAAACCAGAGGCTTGATGCTTCTTCCTTCCCTCTGCCTTGAGGGGACAGCGCTGTCACTGTCCATCCTAAGTTCTGAGGTCGCCCACCCACAGCACCTCACACCCACCCCAGTGTCACTCCCTGCTCACGGGGCAGCTGCAGTATCCCACGCACTGGGCTTCCCTAACCCTGCCCGAGGCCGTTCCCCACTTGTGACCACACGCATCTTTTAAATGTGTTCCTACCCCGTGTAAAAGCCTTAAGTGGCATCTCCTTAACTCGAGGATAGAAGCCAAGTGCTCTGTAACAGTCGATAGAATTGGGCCCTGCCTTCCTTCCCAGCACCCGTCCTTACAACCAGCCAGGGGCTCTTCCACCAGATCTTCAAGGGTTTCCAAGTTTCTCTCTCCTCTGGGCCATCACACCAATTGTTTCTCTTCCCGAAAAACCTTTGGTCCCCCTCTGGATCCCCTTCTCTCATGGTTGTACCTGGTAACTACAATGGCACTTGCCCTACCTTGATGCCCATCAGACACCTTCGCAATGGTTCCTTCAATGGTGAACCTTTCCCACTGTGCACTAATACACACACACACAGGGATGTTCATTATCTTGTTCATCTTTATATTCCCAGCACCTAGCCAAGTTCTTAGGTGACATTTTAGGTCATCAGCAATTATCTAATAAAATTCATTCAGGCTTCAGAGTAGCACACTTCCCAACCCACAAGACTGGGACCAATTTACGGTACAAAGTTCAACATGCTTCTAACATACTAGCTCTTAAAAATGCTGAATGGCTTTAGAACAAGATTTTGATAATCATCTCTTTATTTAATTAGCATTGACAAAAGAGTATTCCCAGATGACTAGAGTCCACGCCAAGTCTAAATCAATGTCAACATCTCCACATGAGAATTCACGTCGTGGAAGATGAGGGTCAAGCAAGGAAACTCATTTTAAGGAGACGTAATCCCTGCGCTATCCAAAATGCATACGTAGTTTAATCAAACGCAGTGGGAAAAAGACACTTTGCCTGAAAGGATATAGCCAACGACTAGACTGCTATTTCTGAAAACTACCTGATTCCCTGTGATCGTGAAGATTCAACAAACCAGCTCCGGTTTTCAAACATAACACTACGAAAGCATGTTTAAAATAACAGGCATGAGACACTCGAGCACGTGGGCCTCGAAGGCCAACTTGGCCCCGGTTCTGTCACCGGCTGCTGACCTGTAGTGTTGTGTTCACAGTGGTCGCAAACTCCGCCCCCACCTCTGTGGTGCTCAGAGGGAAAGGGGTCCGCTGGGAGGTCATAGTGGCAGCTTCGGGAGTGGCCGTGGCAGAGGCAAGGTTTGCAGCTGAAAGCGTGGGTGTGGTCCCCGTGGCGGAAGGGCTTGTCATTGTAGAGAGGCAGACAGCGCTCGCACTGGAGTGACAAAGACGACCAGGACAATAATTAAGTACAAAGCTGGGAGCTGCAATTATTGTTTGGTTTCAATACCGGGCACTGGTACTAGCTGAAGAACTAATAACGAAGAGGTCAAAGCCAGCACCTGTTATCTTTTGAAAATTATTTCATGGATCCGAAATCAGCGTAGCAGAGGCATGATCCTGAGAGTGGCCACGCGAACTAAACTCATGCAAATCAATCTTCATAACCAACATGACGTTACGATCAGCCTGTGCCCTTCATGTATTTTTGTGAAAACGTTAACACTTGACTTCCAATGTGCAGCCCCATAGGTGGACAGCTTAGATGCTGTTGGTCCACTCTAACAAGCACAAAGCTTGACCTATCAATGACTGTTCTTGGGTCCCCTAAGGGGCGGGCACAGAACGGAAAATACAATCTTAGAAAATGCGCAGTTCAAAACACGGAAAGCAAACAGCTGCCCAAGACTGGAGGGACCAATGGCCAAACACGGCAAGTCTCAGCCACAGGTGGAGGCTCCCGGAGAAAACGGGCCGGAAAAGCTGAACTGCAGCTGACCGACTGCCGGGGCTCAGAGTTCACAACGCCAAGTTCAAGCCTGGGAGGACGTTGGGGGGTGGAGGTGCAGTGAATTTTCACCGTGCCCAGAGTAGAGAAGCAGCAGTGTAGGAAACGGTAGGAAATCAGGGAGGTGGAAATACAGTTTACCCTGAAAAAATGCAGGGGTTGGAGGCACCCAGTCAAAAACCCAGGCATCCTTTGGATGGCACGTGAGCCCTCCCCACGTGCCAGTGTAACCAAGCACAGATGGAAAATGGGATTTCCTGTCTGTGATTGAGAAAATGCAAAACAGCGCTCTCTCCCTGTGTTTAGTTGAAGGATAACGTCTTAAAGGAGCTTTTATTTTTTAGAATATCTGCAAAAAGCCAGCGATGCTGTCTTCACAGAAATGCTACAGGGAAACGTCTACTGGACCGGCTCCACCAGTGCAGGGAGGCAGCATCCCACCCCCACACAGCCTCCATTGCTTTCTAGAAGACAAACTGCGTCTGTAATCGGTGTGACAGGACCTCAGCTTCCATGTCGTCTCTTCCCCTGGCTTTTATGCAAGAAAATGCAACTCGAATAATAAAACACCATCATAGGGTGGGCAGTGTCATCGATAAAAGCCCTTGGAAATGAAGTTAAAAAAAAAACAAACAAACAAGCTTCAGGCATTGTCTTGTAGCAAAATTGTGCATTTGGCCCAAGTTTTGCCATGGGATAGGGTTTTTAAAAAATTGGGAATGAGATTAATTGCATGGCTAATTGACCTGGAAAAGAGAATTTAATGAGCTCATTCCTCTCCTTCGAAGCCAGGAAGTCAGAAAGTGAGTTTTCATCTCTTCTTTCAGTTGCCCAACTGGAAGTCACCTGCCCCACAACTCTGGGTGACCAGGGGGCAATATACCCTAACGATCCCCGAGGGTGCCCAGGCAGTGCTAGATACGGCCGCCTCTGAAGCAGTAGCTACAGGTGATAAAATTAACCAGAAATGAAGTTGGGCCATATATTGCTCCACTTTATAGGCTATATCCTCTAAAGTGTACCATAGACCTGTGCATTTATGATTACAGAATCTGCTACTAATGGTTATAAATAATATAATGCATAGAAACCATCTTGAATCCCAGTTCACCTGAACTGAAGATCGACACCTGTTGGATTGCTATTCCTACCTTTCTCTTCCTTCTTTTTCTTTCTACTTGTAACTTGCATATTTTGAATGTATATTAGGTACCAGGCTCCATGTGGGGAATTATTTAAATATTATCAATTATCAGATTATTTAGAGTCAACAGTAATTAAGACATTGAGTTGTTTTCCTTTTAGGGATGAAAAAAACTGAGTTTCACAAAGGTAGAGTGGACTCAGGACTTACTGTTTAATGTTGGTGGTCATGTTACTTAACCTCTTCACCCTCAAGTTTCTAATTTAATAATAAAGTAGTAGACAATGTTTACAGAGGCCTTACTATGTGACAGACACTTTGCCAAGTACCTGGTCTTTTATAACAACCCTATGAGTCAGGTATCATATCCCCATGTTATAGATGAGAAAAATAGGGCTTAATGATGTAGAATTAATTATGTAAGAGCACAGGGATAGCATACCAAAGAAGAGAAATTACATATGGAATACTATGTGACCTAAAGGCTAAAAGACTCAATAGAACAATCCATTTTAAATGCTTAATACAGTGCCCAGCATATAAGAAGTAAACATTTCATGTTCCTAACCACTGCCAGTGGCAGCACCAGTAATTGAACCAAGGCTCCTGACTCCAAGCCTCAGCCTAATCTCTAACTCTTGATTATATAAAATAAATTCGATTTACAAATGACTGCTGGTGAGAGAAAACTTGAACGGGTCAATTACCCACCTTAAAAATCCTTTGGGGCCGACACCCGCAGTGGAAAACGCTCTAATGACTGCTACATCTTCCTTCACAAAAATGAGTTTCATTTTGGTATTTGGAAGGGTCCTATTGAAAATCATCTAATTACAGCCAGTTCTGAAGTCCTGATGTAAACAGCAGCTGGCTTATTCACTGTTGCCTTCGTGTCCTCTCTCTACATTTCCTTAAGAATGATTTCTTGGAATACGGATACCATCATCATTACATGTGAATTTTTCAGTTAATGGCTTAGTAGTTGTCTATTAAGCTCCTACTGTGTGGAAGGCATAGAAAGTATAACAGTCAACAACTTGCATTTTCTGAAAGATACATGTTAGTAAATTATTTCAGTTCAAAGTGATAGGAGCAAGGTCTAGGTATCAATAGTGTTATGGGAAAAGAAGGGTAGATATCAAGTGCCAAAAGTTGATAGATTGTGTGTTTCTAGAAATCAATCCATTTTTTTCCCAGTTTATCTGGTTTGTTAGTACATAATTGTGCATAATAGTCCTTTTCATTTCCATTGTATCAGTTATAAGGTCTCCTCTCTCAATTCTAATGCTATTTCTTAGAATCTGCTCTATTTTTTCTTAGTCTAGTTAAAGGTTTATCAATTTTAAGGACCTAATACCCATCATTTTCAAACTTTTCCAAATGGAAGAGCAGTGAAACATTTCCAAATTCATTCTATGAGGTCAGCATTAATCTGATACTAAAGACAAATACACCACAGAAAGTATTTTTTTTATAAAAGTGAAGAAAAGGGTACAAGTTCAATGCACCAAAGGAAATGGTTTGAAGATGCCACATCTTCAAAGAAATAGATTACAAGTGTATGTAAATATAAATGTAGAAAGGTATCTATAGTACAGTTTGTATTTAAAAACCAAGTTAAAAATGATATGTAAAGTATAATCTTATTTTCCAGATAAAGGTAGATTCATCTATGGATAAGGATATAAAGCTACAACGTTAAGAAGACAGAGACAGATAATATCAAAATTCTTACAATAAAATATCAGAAGGGATATTACCTAAAGAGTATTTGCTGAGATTTATTAACCAATGTCACCCCAATAAATTCAACAGAAAACATTTTAAAGAGACCTCACCCATCTGACTACAGAAAATAACTTATGATTGTTCCTCAAAAAATGCAACTAACATTTTAATCTTATGTTTCTTGATAATTGTTTTTAGATAATACAAGAAGACTCATGGCAAAATGGAGGAACTATGAGTACATTTTGAGTAAATTACGATTTTTAAATGTTAAAATACTAGGAATAAATTTTTGAAGTCTCAGTTTTAAAATTCTATCAATAATTTTTAAAGTTTAAAACCTAAAAATATTTGTATCTCATGTTGTATGTTATTTGTGAATCAGATGGTTTTCTACTTAATGCTTTTCCAATATTTAGTTGGTCATTTTTCACTTTTATTTATGCTTTAGTTTCTTCTGTACTATATGTCCCTGGATGCTTAAATAATAAGATTACACACTAACTACACCAGGGTTAAGGTCTTTATTATTTATTTTTAGAGCAAGGGGAAGAAAGCGGTAAAGAGAGGGAGAGAAACACCAACGTGCCAGAGACCCATGGATCGGTTGCCTCTTGCACACCCTCAGGGGGCATCTAGCCCACAGCCCAGGCATGTGCCGAGAGCAGGAATCAAACCCGCAATCTTTTGGTTCAGAGTTCAGCGCTCACTTCACTGAGCCACACCAGCCAGGACTATTTTATTTAATGTTTAGAGAGGGAAAGGTAGGAAGAAAAGGCGAGAAATCTGGATGTGAGAGAGAAGTATCTATTGGTTGCTTCGTTTAGGCCCCACAGGGACCGAACCTGCCACCCAGCCATGTGCTCTTACTTGAAACCCAACTGGAAACACTTTGCTTTGTGGGATGACACCCAACCCACTGGGCCACACAGGTCAGGGCAGGGCTGAGGACTTTCATCACTCATACATTTAACTGCTACCACTTGGATCGCTTTTTAAAGGCTTCTAATCTACTAAGTTGCCGCCAAAGCCTTGGACGTATTCAGGAAGAAAAATGATAGAATCTAGAAGACACTATGAAATTTATTTTATTGTATTATGGTCTACTAGTACACAATGAGATTTCTCTTTTATAAATCATTAAACTGGAATAAAGTATTCTTTTGTTATTCTTACAGACTAGCAAAGACAATCCATCAAAGATGATTGTCCAAAAACATTTTTACCAACTCTTCCCTTATTAGTCTCAACCTTGATCCATTATTTTTTTAAAGATTCTATTTATTATTTTTAGAGAGAGGGGAAGGGAGAGAGGCAGAGAGGGAGAGAAACATCAATGTATGGTTGCCTTTCACCTGCCTCCAGCTACGGAGCTGGCTGGAGACCTGGCTTGCAACCTGGTTATGTGCCCTGGCTGGGAATCGAACCAGCGACCTTTGGGTTTGCAGGCTGGCGCCTATCCACTTAGCCACCAGCCAGGGCCAAGCCACTATTTCTTAACACCTTAAAATTTACAAAGAAACTACAAGCTTACACATAGTAAATTTTAAAGAAATACATAGCAGTCCCTCATCTATTTAGCCATTTATCCAGCAACCTTAAATGCTATGTACCTTTGAAAGAAGGACTAAGAAAATGTTCTTTTAGCCAGATACTTCACGGGAAGATGAGGTCTTCCTGAGAACTATTCACCTAGGCTCTCAACGGACTCAACAAATCCACAGACTCAAGGCCTTTTGAAAGGTCAAGTCAATAATGATGACCATGAGTAACCAAAACAATCTGTCTTCAACATTCATTATTAATAAAACAAAATAATACAGCTTTAAACAAGTCCAAAAATGGATTAAACTATTTTAAATGATCACAAAAAAAGTTATATCTGGAAACTTTATAAGACATAGTTATTTCCTCATTATAAATAAAATAATACAATTATTTTCTGAAGTCTACAACATACCATACAGGCTAAAATTTTAGGGACACAAAGGACAATTATGGGTGGTGCCTTATTTCATTAAGCATTTATAACTAAAATAGCATTTTATCTATAGGATTTTTCACTTTTTCTTTAAATTTGTGGAGGTGACATTAGTTGTGTAGGTTTCAATTCTATGACACATTCTCTGTACCTTGTATTGTGTGTTTACACCCAAAGTTAAATCTCCTGTCACCATAGTTGATCCCCTTTATGCTAGACTATACCCCACCCCTTTTCTCTCTTAATAGTTACAAGTGTTGTCTGTATTGATATGTTTTTATTTATCTTATTTGTCCATTTATTGCTGTCAATTTTATATGCCACCCATGAGTGAAATCATATGGCTCTTGACTTTTTCTGCCTTATTTTGCTCAGCCTGATATTCTCGAGGTCTGCCCTTGCTGTTGCAAAGGGCAGCATTTCATCTCTTTTTATGACTAGTATTTCATGCTATTCATGTACTACATCTTCTTTATCCAATCATGCACGTAGTTTTTAAGTCACTGCCATTATTAAAGCATATTTAATAGTTCATTTGCCTCCCTGTTGTCTATATTAGACTCCGAGTTTCAAGCCCAAAACATTGCAATTGCTAAGTAAATGTTCATTGAGTCAGAGAATAAATGAAGAACTGAATATAAATGAATAAATCAATGGATGGGTGATGCAACAAGACTTCATTTCCATCAGTGAATTCATGTCCTTCATTTCTAGCAAAGAAACAAAAATGAAGGACAACTCTCTTTTTACCTTTAACAGTAGTAACATGTGCAGAGGCATCTGTGTAGCCAGTGCTCTCCATGCAGTGACAACAGCTGAGCTGCAGTGTCAGGCCTGTGAGCTTCGTATCTATTAGCGGAACCAAATCTTTCCAACACCCTGTGAAGTAGCAATTATTGTTACCTCCACCTGACAGATGAGAAAACTCAAGAATAGGCAAGAAATTAAGAGTTTTCTGAAGTCACCCACTAGAACGTCAATTAGTGTAAACTAGAACGGAAAAATGCCTAAGGAGGGCCATGGGTGCTTTTGATTTATCACCATAGTTCCAGAGCCTAGAAGAGGCCCTAACACAGCAGGTGCTCTGTTTACATAAGCGTGTAGAGAAAGTGCTTACTCCTCATCACCACCCCTGGTCTATTGGCCCAGGGGTCAAAGATGATCTGAGGAAGAGGGTGCAGACCACAGAGCCCTGCACTGAAGTCATGCCGCCCCCAGCCCTTCCCTGCTAGGAAATTCAGAGGCAGTCGCCACCTCTGTGGAAAGGACAGCAATGGGATCTGTTTCCAAGTGAGAGATCCTAAATCACCTACTTTCTGGAGATCGCCATAGCATGACTCGCTGAGCTGAAAGAGCTCATTTGCTCAAGTCTTCCCCAGTGACCTAAGTGAACCAGAGGCCTCTCAAAGTCTGCAAATCGCACCTTTCTCATCAGTAGATGCCAGACCAGTACGCTGGGAATTTTAAGAGCCTAAATCTCTAGTCATAATAATTGTCCTCAGGTTCTATTCGCAATTTCCTCTTTCCTTTGGATACAGCAGCTCAGTTGTTACCCAAACAATGTCATTTCAGATAATTTCCTTTGGGTATAGGGTGGGGAAATCATCCTCATAAAAATAAAAATGTAAAGGGTACTCTTGTAACCATCGTTTCCAACAGAAATTTCTCTATGTGGCTCTATTGCTCCAATTACAGAGATATTGTTACACCAACTATTGATAATTTATTATTAATGATAGCTTGGGATGTGAGTATATGTGGTGAGGGTAGGGGGTGGGGAGGTGGAGCAAAACTTCCAACTGCAGAGAGAATTTAGACAGAAAATCCCTCAATGCTTTGCACATGACAGGCGATCAATACGCTGGATGAATGCATGACTGAATGACCTAATAGACTTTTTACATTTATAACATGTCACAAGACTGACTGTACCTTCCTGTGTCCATGATTTAACTGAACAGTAACACTGAAGTTTCAAAGGTAAACGCCCTATTTTCCTAGATTTTTACCTATGTAATGTCAATGGGCAAATGCAGGACAATGATCAAGCTTCACCACCGAGAAGACGGAAATGCTTAAATCCTGGTGCTCTTTGCGCTGTGGCCTCTGCACTGAGGTCTAGAGAGAGTTCATGAGCAAGTGCGACCAGCTGTGGGCCCCTCAAAAGGCAGACCCAGGATTCCAGAGCACCCCTTCTCACTCAGACGCAATCTCCACTGGTTGTCACAGCCAGATGGACTAGGGACTCCTGCTCCCAGCACCGGTGTCCCAGGAGGAGCCCAGTGAGGGGCTGTGACCCCTGGCTCCTCAGCAGGGAACCCCAACAGCTGAAATACCTCCCAATTCTTCATTGCCACACCAGGGGGGGATGGGACCTGCCCATCCCACTTCTTTGCCTCTCCTACATTCTCTCTCCATGAGTTCTTTTCTGACCCCTTGGCTACAGGACTTCTCTTACATCATTCTAAATAATCATTATTCTATAATTTAGCTGTAATTTTGATGTGCCTGAGGAAGGGAGCAGGCTCAGTGCTTTCCTGCTCTTCCGTCTTTCACTGACGTCCCATTTTATGTTGGCACTATTATCCAGTGCCACTTGAGTACCAGATTAATAAAACTTAAAAATCCTCTCATCGGTAGAGCAGCATTTTTTTTTTTCTTTTAAGACAAAGTGTTAATAATATTTATATTATTTTTTAATTACAAATGACCACCTTGCATCATTTGGCTGCACTTAAAGCCATCTCCATTTATTATAGTAGTTCGTGTCTGCCAGGGAATCTTTTTGATTTTCATCAACTGCAAGTCCTTTAATATTTTCAACTTCTTGCATTTGTAATCAAGATGTGATGGCTGCACTGCAGCATAATGCTCCACACACAGAAGGCATTTCATAAATATTTGTTGAATGAAGCCAACAAATGATCAGTCTTAACATTAAAATTATAAAAACACACAGTCAGTCCAAGTCCCCTCCTCTGTATGAATGAACACCTAATATAGATATGTGCCTGATAGACTGACAAATCTCATTCAGTATTTGGAGAAGTATACTGTCATATTTAAGATGGCAAAACATATAAATTTTACAAAAGCAAACACCTGTTCTCTGTGAAAAAGTTTTAAAGGTTTTAAAAATCTTTTGATGTCTATTTTGCTTGGAATCAATTTTTATTTATGATCCAGGTTATGAATCCAACTTTTCATATGAAAAATGAATTTTCCTACAACTGTTGATTAATCATCCAGTTTCCCACATTGGTTTGACATGTCTCTTTCATGTGTTATAATTCATTTATTTTGAACCCATATTTCACTGTGTTATTACATCTTCATTATATGATTTGATATTGGGCTACCCAAGACCCAGCCCCTTTTTATCTTTTCCAAATGTATATATTTTTACTTCTCTAATCATCATTATATTAGAATTAATCAAGTTAAAGAAAAAAAACTATACTGGTATTCTTCATTGGAATTGGACTGAACTGATATCATGACTGGGGAGAATTGGTGTCTTTGTGATATTACATCTTCTCTTCTGTGAACACGTAGCTCTGTCCTACTGAAGTCTTTCAAACATTTTTCAATAATGTTATCACCATGCGCATCTCTTGGTAGATTTTCCTTGTGTAACATCATCTTTCTCCAATCATCGGTCACAGCATACTTGGGTTGTTTCCACGTCTTGACTATCATAAATAATGCTTCAATGAATACAGGGGTACATATAACCCTATGAACAAGTGTTTTCATATTTTTTATCCATGTGGATATCCAGAGGGTGGATTGCTGGGTCATGTGCTAGCTCTATCCTCAATTTTTGGAGGAGACTCCATCTTTTCCACAGTGACTACACCAAGCACTGTGAGATAGGAGCTCATTGTGGTGTTGAGCATCTTTTTATATATCTGGTGGGCACTGGTATGTCTTCTATGGAAAATTATCTATTTAGGTCCTCTAGCCACTTATTAGATTTTTTGTTAAGTTACATAAGTTCTTTATATATCTTGGATATTAGTCCCTTATCAGAGGATATTTGCAAATTCTTCGCCCAGTTGCCCGGTTATCTTTTTGTTAATGGTTTCTTTTGCTGTGCAGAAATTTCTCATTTTGATGTGACCTAATTCATTTGTTTTTCTCTTAATTCTCTTGTCTTTGTGGTCAAGTTCACAAAAATCCCCTGCCCTAATACCAAAGTTCATAAATCTAGGGCTTATGTTTTCTTTCTTGTTTCATGTTTTACATTCTAGTTGTCAATTTATATTTAGTACATTTTTGCATGTAATGTCAGATAATATAGTTAGCTTAGCTAGAGACTCATCGATTTTGTTGATCTTTATGTCCATGCTAGTGTTATTTTGCTGTTTTTGCATTCTCCCTATATATGACATTAATAGTTTATATTTTATTATTAAAATAATATTGTTTAACAGCTTATATAATTGTTGGTTGATTTACTCACAATTCTTCCTTGATATAGGGCTCCTTCTTTTTCTGGGATCATTACATTTGTTCATAAACTTTACATATCTTTTTAAAATTTTTTAGTGAGTTGACTGGTATCAAATTTGATAAAACTGTTACATGAGAAATGTATTTTTTCTCCTTTGCTTTTAATCGATAGTCTAGTTACAAATAAAATAGCCTAGGTTTTGTTGGTTACCTTCTTCGTTTCAGAGGTAATATTTCACACTATTCTACTGTGGCCTGAGAAATCTAATATCATAGTTTCTTAAAAGTTCATGTCTGTGAATGATTTGGCTTATTCTCTCTGGCTAGTTTTAGGATCTACTCTTGGTCTTTGGTGAGCGACAGAATCATTCTATCTTACCTACATCCGTAGGTTTTTTTTCTAAGTCTACTTAGAATTCCAAAGCATCATGTCATTCCTCAACTTTGGAAAATCCTTTACCATTATCCCTCCAAATATCCTATTTTGTTGTCCATTTTCAGTCTATTTGCTACATCTATAAATTTGTCTCAATATATCCCTATGCTCTTAACTCCCTTTTAATGTTTTTAACTTATATTTAAATGCATTTATGTACATATCTATCTCAGGGAAATTACTAGTTCAAGTGTTTTCCAAAGATTAAGAACATCCCCATGTGTCAGAGATTAAATTAAATGCTTGACCTTGACTCAATAAATGTACGTCTAATGAAGTATCTATAATATGAACTGCCTAAATGGAAGTAATAAAAGTGAGTTCATCGGTAGTATGAAAATTAAAATATATAATGAAAAACATGTAGAGTAAAATCCTTCTGTGAGCAATGAGGAAACATAAGCGGTAAAGCTTGATGTGTTGCAAAAATATGACACAAGTTGGTCATGATGACTCATAGGCTGGAGTGCTCTGAAGGAACATACTCTTCATAACAGGAAATATTCATTTACATAATAAGTGTTGTAGAGTGTGATGTTCCACCATCCAATTACTGAATGGTAGGAAGGCTGATTATCTGAAATGCTTTAAGCTGGCTCTGCTATTCATAACACTAACAAAAATGCATACTGATAGTTTGATTGTAGTTAATTCATAAAAGCCATGGTGAATGTTATAAAAGGGTCACAACTCAGAGCCAAAGAATAAGAGAAGTCTTCATAGTTGCTAATAAATTGCTGTGGGAACACTTGGCCACCCTTGCAGGTAATGATGTCACAGGATGATGAAGGAATAGCTAAGCGGCCAGCAAAGTGCCCATGCTTGGCAGAGACACGGATCGTTGCATCACTCCTGGCTGAGAGCCCCTGAAAGGTGGATGTGGTCATTAAAAGAAAATGAAAGCTCCTAAGGGCACAAGTTTCAAGATAACACTTTTTGAAAAGCTAGATTCTATCTACACTCGCACTCTCCCAACAGGTCAAGAGAGCACCAGACATAAGATAGGTATAGTGTAGCGATGCAACCGTACTAGTTGAACTAGACAACACACTGCCACGCTTCCACGTCTTGGTTGTGGTCTATAGCTATGGCTTTCTGATAGTGATCATGGGTTTTCTGAGCAGGTGGACCAGAGGTACTGTATTTCAATAAGCGACTAGCACAACTCATTAGGAAGTGGTCTGGAAAAGAGCAAGGAAAGTAGAAGAGTTGGATTTAGAAGCCTAAGTAACTTAAAAAAAAATGCAGATTGAATAACTCCATGATATAAAATTTCAAATCATGGTAGAACTAGCTATAGTGATGGGAAGCAGATTTGTGGGTTCCCCGGACTAAGGGTGGAGGGGAAGCAGTGACAGCAAAAGAATCCATGAGAAAGTCTGAAAAAGAAAGCATTCTGTATCTTGATTGGGATGGTCACACATTCGCCCCGACTCATCACACTGCATGTTTTAAATAGGTCCATTTTATCGCATATCATGCTTCAGGCAAGTTGATTTACTAAGTCATTTCACAGGATGGTAACATGGGTCAGATTGGGTAAAGAGTACTAGAACTCTCTTTTGTATCGTTTCTTACAATTGGATATGGATTTGCAATTATTTCAAAATAAAAGTTAAATTTTTAAAAAAGATTGTATTCATTATTTTTAGAGAGAAGGGCAAGGAGGTATGAAGAAAAGGAGAGAGACATCAATGTGTGGTTGCCTTTCACCTGCCTCCAGTGAAGGACCTGGATGGGGACCTCGCTTGCAACCTGGTTATGTGCCCTGGCTGGGAATCGAACTAGTGGCCTTTGGGTTTGCAGGCCAGTGTCAATCTGCTGAGCCACCAGCCAGAGCAAAAATTACTTAAATTTTAAAATACATACACGTAGCAGTGATCATATGTTATCTCAAAACTTGATCTAATCATAGAATCATTTTATCATTATCAAGTGATTCATGCAAGTTCAGTACCATGTAATCCTGAATTCTACTTTGAAACGTTCAACTCTGTTTGAAAGTTATTAAATAGTATCTAGTCTTTTGGGATTTGTTTTGCCCTAAATTAATCTTAAAATGGAATCAGTAAGTTAATTATTCACTGCTTCAGTCATTTCTGGGAAAGGAATGTTGCAAATACTCTTAAAATTATTCCCTGTTAATGAAATACACCATTATAATTCACAGTGCATACTATACATGAAAATCAAGGACAAAGCACTAGAAAAAAGTCTATGTGACTTTAAATTCATCTCAGGATCAGAGAGGTCTTTCATAAGATTTTTAAAAGGTGTTTTTGTTTTTCTTTTAATTTTATGAATGATTGAAGAAATAGGATTTGTCAATGGGACTATGAAACAGACAGTTGGTCTTACCGTTCCTCAAATAATTAGCCCTATGTTCTATGTTCTAGTTACAGGTGCAAGTTTCAATGTATCACTAAGTTTTGTTTTTAAATGGTCATGAGCTTCAATGTCTCTGAAGGCCAGGTGGTTAAGGTCAATGGGGTCAGCCGTTAGAAGGCTGTGGGTGGTGATGCATGTGGTACCAACTTGGACAGTAACTTGCTCTGAGGAGAGGAACTGTTACCCTGATTTAGCCTGTCGTTGCCATGGGGATCATGAACGTCGGGTTACCCTATTTTCTGATTAAGGGGAGCCACAGATTTAGAGAGAAAAAGAGGGGGTAAAAACTCTCCCGGAAAATTAGACAAAAAACTATTTAAAACCAGTTTGCGACATCAACTGTACAAACGATGAAAGAATGCTTCATACAGGAAATTCCCTGGAATGGCTGTGTCTGTGAACTTGTGTCTGAATTCATCTTTCTGGTGCCCTCTCCCAACTCCATTCATTTTGACTTCGGCCAAAAACACTCTCCTAGGGTTGACAATTGCCGAGAACTGGCATGTTCTCAAGGCTTACGTTTTCATCTGTTTGCCAAATGGCTGTAATGTAATTCACAAAAGCCCTGTTTATTGAGTAATATTATTAATGACTAGCATAATACTGTAAAATTGAAGACATTCTCTTTGGATTATGTCCAGATCTTTAAAAAGAACATTCATTCCAATAGGAAATGAATGGCTTATCTTAAAACATTATTTTAAAAAGAAGGACAATGTAAAAAAGCACTTGAACAAGTGTATTTTCAAACCACTGTAAGATAACTTTTTCAGATACATTAGGTCCTCCATGTATTAAACTACTTTGAATGATAAAAGGAGAATGCTATGCTTATGAATGTTTTATAAAATCATTTTTCATTTTCAACATCTTGCTGAAAATATAGGACTGAGAAATCAGTCAACTTAACAGTCTATTGACTTCTTCCCTTCAGCTGCAATTTGCCAAATTTTGCTAAAGTGAAAGATATTTGTTACTTTTATATTTATAGCTAAATTCATAAATTATCAAAATAGGTCAAACAGGAAAGTAACAAAAAGTGAACTTTGTAGTTTCAAAAGACACTTAATGTCCAATTAGAAGCATTAAAGTTTATGCTCCACCTAAAATTATAGTTAATTATTGCACTACTTTATAATCTAACAGCCACCACCTGAGACCAAGCCTGAAAATCCCAACATGACTTCTGAAACCAATCATGAGCTTTGATTCATTTAATGGCTCTATTTTTAAGGGGAAGCATGAAATCACCCAAGAATCATAAAATATTAATCACTTAAATGTGAGCAATTAAAGAGCAGGCAAGGAGAGAAAGTGGGATGGGACCCTCAAAGGAAGAAATGGGGCTGGTGGCAACTGACGAGTCAAAATAAAACAAGAGGAGCTCAGAAAACAACATAACTGCATCCAACTATTAGCCAGCTTCCGGTTTACTTTTCACTGTCGTTAACATGTAGTAGTACATACTACTTTCAAGTGTACAACGTACTACCTAGAAGCTAAAACGTAAGAAGTGATCACCCCAGTAAGCCTAGTACTCACTGACACTACATAGTTAATCTACTATGATTGACAGTACTCCCTATGTTGTACGTTACATCCTGTGACTACATTTTTAACTGGCCATTTGTACTTTGGAGTCCCTTCTTCTTTCTCACCCATCTGGTAACCATCCACTTGTTTTCTGTATCTATGAGTTTCCGTTTGGTTTCTTCATTTACTTTGTTTTTAAGATTCCAACGAGAAGTGTAATCATACAATATTTGTCTACCTCTGACTTATTTCATGTAGCACAGTCTCTTCTAGGCCCAGCCATGCTGCCTCAAATGGTAAAGCTGTTATTCTTTTTGATGGCTGAACAATATGCCATTGTATACGTGTACCACTGCTTGATTCATTCAGCTACCAAAGGACGCAGAGATTGCTTCCCTATCTTGGCTACATTCAATAATGCTGCAGTAAACATAGGGGTGCATATCTCTTTTCAAAATAATACTTTGCCTTCAGCTTAATACCCGGAATTGAAATTGCTCAGTGATATGGTAGTTCTAGTTAAATCCTTTTTTAAGAAACTGAACTGTTTTCCATCATTTTTGCATCATTTATAATCCAACCAGCAGTACATGAAGGCCTCCTTTCCTCCAATTCTTGGCCAAAAAGTTTTTTGTTTGGTTTGTTTTTAACTTCTGGATGGTCGTCATTCCAACAGGTTTGAGGTAATATCTCATTATGGTTTGTTTTGTGGAGTGACCTTGACTGTTTACATGTTAATACGATGTCAATATTTTCTAACAGCCTATCACTTATTACACACTAGCTATAGTCCTTACACCGTGCAGAATTATATATTTACATAACAGAATATGTCAATGATTTCCTTCACTGCTCCTGTTACTCACTAGTTCTATTTGCATTTCATGCGTTTTCCTTATACAAGTTCCCAACTTCAGATTTAGAAGTATTTTTCTAAGTTTTATTTTAATCAACTTAGTTGTTGTTACATTTAAATCAAAATGCCTAGATTTCTGTTCCATGTGGTGAGGTAAGGATCTAACTACACTTTCTTACAAACTGGTGGCCAATTTCTCCAAACCACGTACTGAAGATGGCCTGGGAGTTACTTTCACTACAGGTGTGGAAATTCAAATTCCTGCCCCTTCCCACGCCAGCTCCTCCTTCCTCAAGATGCAGCTGGATTTCCACCCAACTGTAAGTTTCCCCTGACCGTCAGAGACAGGCTAACTCCTCATGTAACTCCTAGGTCATTTTCCATGGGTCTTCAAATTCCTTAAAATGACTTAGATCAGCAATCAATTCAACTTGATTCATGCAAATACATAAAGATCGCTCTGCATCTAAAGACTTCTTCATATAGAAACCTTGGCATAAACACCCTTAAGATATAGGAATTGGACCATTTCTAGAGCCATCTATCGAAGACACATTATACGAGTTTCCTTTTTTATAAACTATGATAATGCTGATGAGAAGAGGGATGGGTTTTAGCAGTTATTTCTCGGAGTTTATTTTTTAATGAAAATGTCAAAGAATTATGGCTTTTATTTTCCTATAATTTTTATGAATGAACTGGCCTGTTAGGTTATCTATTTGTATGCATACCCAGAAATTAGACCAAAATGAAGGGTAAGGACTTCATAGTCACCATTTCACCCCTCTCCCGCTTTGAGATTCTGTGCCTGGAATGAGAACTCACGTGGGGGCCTTCGGTGAAGCTTTCCGGGGAACAGAGGCAGCGGTAGGGCTGGCTGGTGGTATCACACTCGGCGGCATGACCGTGACACTGGCATCTGTGAATGTGAGCAGTCGTCAGTCAGCTCCTAAGAGACATCAGTTCCCTGCGAATATACATGAGGTCCTACGTATATACCAACGGTGTAAACTCAGCAAGGGAGGTGAGTACGTTAACACACGAGTCTGTTTCTTCTTAACCATGTGGCTATTCGTGGAAAGTCTTTAATTAACCCTAAAGTACTGAAGGGGTGCCATCAATATTCAAATCGGGGGGACAGAGGGGAGCAAAAAAGGGATGGATGTAATACAACAACAATAAAATTTAAAAAAAAAAATTTTTCAAATCGCACTGGTGGTGAAGGTAATCTTCAAGACCACCCGGGTTGTCTCCACCTACATCAACCATGTGGCAAACCTGCCAAGAGAGAAGATGTCGAATAAAACTATTCAAAACGTCTAGTTAAAACTATAAAGTTTGGAATATACTGCAAGTTGAAGTTAACAGACTTCAATTGTATGTTTTTCTTTCCCCAAATTAGATGATTATTTAATAGTATTATTTTTGCCTCATTCTACTGCTTAACAAATAATATTTCTAGATTGATACCCAGGTCTGGTTTAAAAGATGTACTGTGTCTACAAGATACAATATTCTTCTAGAATAACTCAGTTCTAAATGCAGGGTATATGGACCCATTTCCATGCTAGACTGGATGCTGTCTGAGAGATCTTCTGCTTACCATTTATTAAATATTGTGAGCCTACCTTTCAACTTTGATCAGATATTTTACATGACTCATGGCATATTAGATGTTTCCTTTAAAGAAAAACAAATGAGCCCTGGCCGGTGGTGCATTGGATAAGGTTCCAGCCTGCAAACCCAAAGGTCGCTGGTTTGATTCCCAGCCAGGGCACATAACCAAGTCTCCAGCCAGGTCCATAGCTGGAGGCAGGTGAAAAAGCCAACCATACATTGATGTCTCCTTCTGCCTCTATGCCTCTCTCCCTTCCCCTCTCTCTGAAAATAATAAATAAAAAGAAAATGAAAAACCAATGTTCTTTATAAAATTGTGAACTTAGGGAAACCAAGTCCAGTATTTACTTACAGACTAGCTGGTCGATACCACTGCTGTAACTACAACTCAAGTTCCTTCTCTTTGAGTTCAAGAAAACTTGACATTTACATTCCAGAACCAGCCAATCAAAATAGCTTGATCAATTATTTTCCTAAGTCAGGTAATTTTTAAAGCTGGGCTCAGTAATTGTAACTTTTCAACTCAACAGCTTTATAAATTGATTCTGTAACATGATCTTATAGACAGAAAATATTCACAAATCTCTCTCCAAAAACCTTAGAGTTTGGAATCTGGTTTGCCCTAGAATCTTAGCTAATAGTAGTTCTGCATAAGCATGACAAAAATGTTGAAAAGTACACTGTGACTGAAACCCTACCTTCCGGTGATGGTGATTTCACTGACCGCATAGTATCGGTATCCGGGACTGACAGAAGGCTGAGCTGTGTGGTATTGCCCATGGAAATGAAGCCGTACTTGTGTGGTTTTTGTGAACTCCTGCAGAGACTGGGTACGGTAGAAATCATTGTATCCAGGGCGGAGATTTGGTCCAGGTGTTAGGATACTAAATGTGACATTACCACCAGAATACGGAGTGAAACTGTTGAAGAAAGAAATTTGAAATCATGAGAAGCTACTCATTTCATATTTTTGACAAAACAAATCAGAACATCATATTCATAACAGTTTAAATTTGGTCATCCTGAAAAAAAATAGTCCATGTATTTCATTTGCAAACAATATGGGATCATCACACACACAAAATATATTGTAAAACATTTCCCTGAGGATGTAAATAAAATGCCATTATTTTAGACAACCTGCTAAGCAATCAAGTCACACCATAAAGCACGGATGAGACTAGAAGCAACAGATACTCTGAAGTCTTTTCTGGAACTTTACACACAATTTAAAACTCAATTTAGGGAGAAACTGCCTTAAGAGAGCTGGTGGTGAGGGGAGGTTTACACCGGCCTGGTGAGTTCATTTTCCTGGGGTTATTACACCCCACAGCCATTTAAAGTCAACTCCTAAAGGCCTTCAACACTAATTGCTTCCAAAACATTCCTACCTGGGAAGCTGAAGACAGTTGACAGAATCAGACTTTTCCAACTCTCCATTGTTTTTCATTCCAAAAACACTGCAATTTCTAGCAAAATATTGCCAGTCTTCCCAATCCAGCCTGTCTTCTTTCTTCCTCTGAATCCGTATTGCTGTTGGTTGTGGACTAGAGAGCTGAATGATGATATAGAACACCTGAAAATAAGTAAGTATCATCATTGAAGTTTTAGGGTTAACCTGTAAGTATAAATCAAAACAGGGAATTGTTGGATTCAAGTATTTATTAGACATCCAGAAATGTCACAGCCCTCTAAGTAAAAGCAACAGTCTATCATCACATAACTGTGCCTCTTTGCAAACATTTTGTAAAGTGAAAATCAATATTGTTTGATATAGTCATGAAAACTGAACATTACGTCCATGAAATAATTGCTGTATTTCTCCTAGTTATTTAAAATAAGCACCTGTTCTTGTTGTTATTAAAAAGGATGTTTCACATATAATTTTGATACAAATATCTAAAAGAAATAAACCCTGAATACTTTTTTAGATATTTTTATTTCCTCCATGACACTACGTTAGTGAAGTAATTTTCAACTGCCTAATTCAGTTTTTGCTTTGCAGTTGGTTGAACTGTGTCCCCAAATAGGTGTCTAAGTTCTCAGTCCTCGTACCTGTGAATGTGGCCTTATTTGGAAATAGTGTCTTTAAAGATGTAATTAAGAATCTCGGTATGAGATCCTTCTGGATGCAGGAGGGTCCCCACAAGAGAAAGCGGAAGCACAGAGAGAGGCACGGCAGGTGGCCTTGGAATACGGGGCCGAGGCTGGAACGAGGCTGCTGTCACCCACAGAGTCACTGGACGTTGGGAAAGGCGGGAAGTAGTTTTCCTCCAGCCTTTGGAGGGAGCACAGCCCAGCCAGCACCTGATCTTCAGAACTGCAAGAATAAATCTGCTGCTCTAAGCCACTACACTCATTACATGTGTGCTCATTGGTTGCAACAGCCCCAGGAAACCAGTGACGCCAACACGATTCAAATTACCTGATACTGTCCGTTTTCCAAATCTACTGAAATAGTCACTCCTTGATTAAGCTGGGTGATGTTTGCAAACACGTGCGACACCCACGAAGTACCAACATCGTTGTCATTGATGAAAGAAAGAGGGTGGGCTTCAGGGTTCAGCCGTGACACCCTGCTGCTGGTTGTGTCTTCCTCACTGTTGGAAATGCAGTACCGCTGCTGCAAAGGGTGGACACGGGGGTGACTGCCGGGACAGTGGCACTGCGGCTGGACATGCAGGGGCCTCGGGGCTCCCGAAAACAAGGCCAGGATCTCTCTGTGGGTGTCAAGGGGCAGACGGTAAGGACAAGTGGCTCCCCAGAGACGGCACTTCTACGAGTTGCCAGCGATGGGCATCACTATTTCAACGTTTTCGTTAGTATCTATTTCGCTTTCATAATTGATCTTGCACAGACCATAAAACCGAACTCTCATAAACATACCCATTCTCGTGAAAGAAAACATACTTATTTTATCGAGAGCATTGAGTTGCCCAGTATGTGCATTTTACACCATGAAGTATGCACAATCCCTTGTCTGGTTAGCAGGATGTTCAATAACGCAACATTTTTCGTGCCTCCTTAAAAAGAAAATCTATATAAAATCTACCTACAGATTCCCTTAGCTTGGGAAACCGACCACTGCGAGTACGGAGTGATCAACTGAGAACAATGAGCCACACACAAGGGCTCCAGCTCACCCCCAGGAAGGAAGCAGACAGGGCTAAGTTCAGTTGGAGCGGCTCTGGGTGTGGGCCCGGGGCCAGGACCATTTGTCAGTGGTTTCCTGTGACTCAGTGCGGATCCTGGCACCCAGAAGGCTTCAGTGGCTCAGATCGTCTGGCAGGAGCTGCCAACAGTCAGAGAAGAAGGCTAATTCCAGGCAGATACATCCAGGTTTTCCACCAAGGGCAAAAATGCTGCTCTAGACCAGCGTTAGTCATTCTATTTCTGGGCCTTCTTCCACACAGAAGCATTGCAGACACTGCAGCGGGGCCGGCACCGGGGCCCAGGCCTCGCTGGGGACCCCAGTCAGGGAACGGCAGGGTCAGGCGGCTAAATCACAGGGAGTCACCCTTTCTTCAGACCTCACCGGTAGTTTTCAATTGATAGCGGGTTTTAAATGGCACCACAAGTGACTACTCAGTGAAATCTTTGCTCTGCCAAGACAAGCCTTATTCCCTGCAAAGTACTGCAATCGTCTTCTCTTTTTATCTTTAGAAGATCAACTCACCCATACAACATACTCTTATTATTAAATGATAATTCAGAAAAGAAACTTTCGGACGTCGTCAGCCGAATTTCGCTGGAATCTTTTCTGAATGGAAAGGAAATCTCCAGGTCTTGAAGGGTTCCTAAGAAAGTCCCCACTCTTCTCAAGAGGAGGGAAGGCTTCATGAAACCTAGACCAATTCTAACAATTATCCGTTCACTGGGAAAAGGAATATGCAACAATACTCCAAGTTATTCGTTCTTTTTGTCTCTAATTTTAATGTACCAATTTCTTGCGACTTTCACGTATATCAAAATAATTCATCATTTTCATTTTTCTATATTCCCCAGTACTTAATAACTCCAACAAAACACTTTTAAAAGGCAGAGAAAAAACAGTTTCTTAAGTATTGGAAACTACTTCATATAAAAGTTAAATAAATGCATCCTAAATCTATCATATAGTTTCTTCAAAAATACAGCTTTCTTAGAGGAAACCCTTTGCAAAGAATGAGAGCCATTGAATATGATGATGAGTTCCCCAACAGAGTGTCTCTAGTGAGTAACACCCATGGACTAAGCCAAAGTAAACACTACACATTACCTGATGTTTGCTAGATGCAGTAGAGATGGAAAATGCTATAATCTTCATGCTACTCTTCTTTAAGTAAATTTAGCATTTTTTTTTTAAACAAAGTCATTTTTTTTAAAGATTTTATTTTATTATTTTTAGAAAGAGGGGAAGAGTGAGAGGCAGAGAGGGAGAGAGACATCAATGTATGGTTGCTTTTCACCTGCCTCCAGCCACAGACCTGACTGGAGACCTGGCTTGCAACCTAATTATGTTGCCCTGGCTGGGAATCGAACCTGCAACCTTTGGGTTCACAGGCCGGCGCCTTATCAAATTTAGCATTTATCATCATACTTCTCCAGCTTGACACCACTTCTGCTTACCTGTTTGTCAGTGCCATTTCGTAGAATCGAAAATCTTGCATTCTTCCAACAAACTGCTCTAAGCCTGCAAAATACATACATGTATGTAACACGCAAAGTCTCAGGTGACCAAGCAATGGCTAACAAATATTCAAGTGACATTTCTTTAAAGCAGTGAAACTTTTTAAAAAATATATTTTTTTATTTTCAGAGAGAGGGGAGGGTAGAGAAACATCAATGTATGGTTGCCTTTCACTTGCCTCCAGCTACGGATCTGGCTGGAGACCTGGCTTGCAACCTGGTTATGTGCCCTGGCTGGGAATCGAACCAGCGACCTTTGGGTTCACTGGCCAGCATTTTATCCACTGTGCCACCAGCCAGGGCTCCAAGGTGTTGTTTTGTTTTTTGAATGATCCAACTGTTTGTTTTGTCTTAGTAATAGAGAACGTTTGGTCCCTCTTGGCTGCAGCTCCACGTGGTATCCTGCAGGAAAACTGGGGCAGAGTGAGGACGGGGCTGATGAACAGAAGATGTGTTGTCCACTCAGCACCCCAACCGCACCGTCTGTCACTGTTCTCAGGGGCAGAAGACAAATGGCAAAGCAGGGTAAGATATGGGGACATAAAAGGAGCGTGTCTGTGTGCGCGCCTGCAAATATAATTTATAGCTTTATATTTGTATTAAAGGATATCCATGAGAAAGTAACCAAGACTATTTTGTATACGAATATTTCTTCATTCATACCAATTGTTTTGAATCGTCATGTAAACGTATTGGTGACTCCCACCTTTCCACCCAGGTCTCAGTCTTCCATGCAGCTCATACCCCAAGCCACGTTGATCAGTTAATGCCTGAATTAGGCCTTAAATCGCCAGGGTGGCATCACTCTTTCATGCATTCATTCATTCAACAAATCCTATTGGCAGCCTATTTTGTGTGCCTGGCTCTTTCATCAGTTCTGGAAATACACTGGTTAAGAAAACAGGCACAAAATCCTACACAAACTAACCAAAAAAACCACCTACTTCTAGGGAGCTTGCATTCATGAGGCTGGGTGGACATAGTAAGTACCTGATACAGTGTACTGGAACATAATAAAGGCTCTAAAACAGAGCAATTTTGAGCAGTTTGGACAGCGTGGCTGAATTCTAACTTGGGTGGTTTGCTCAAGAGAGGCCTCCTGGGGAATGCGGAGCTGAAGGTGGAGAGAGAATGAACTGTGTACCTAGAGGCAAATATTCGGTGACACCAGCTGAGCTGTCCTACCCATGCAAGTTGGTCTTGCAAGTGCAAGTTGACGGTAGTCAGGCCAGGGTATAGAAACAGGCGTGCACTTTAGTGCTCATAAATTAGAACCAGCTTCCTACATTTTAATCAGCTTCAAGGGAAATGCTGCTGCAAGAATCAGAGAAGTCTACGTTCCCATCTACAAAAGAACGGCACTGGGTTTCCTGACCTTCCAAACCATTTTAGTTTTCGATTCTGGAATCTGAACATAGCACTTACATCCCCTGCCACGGAATGTTTATCTGAAGAGATTTCAAAAGGAAGTTAGAGCCCTGGCTGGTGTGGCTCAGTGAATAGACACCAGCCTGCGAACCCAACGATCACTGGTTCAATTCCCAGTCACGGCACATAACCAGGTTGCAAGCCAGGTCTCCAGCCAGGTCCCCAGCTGGGAGCAGGTGAAAGGCAACCATACATGGATGTTTCTCTCCCTCTGCCTCCTTCCCTTCCCTTCTCTCTAAAAATAATAAAATCTTTTTTTAAAAAAGTTAGGAACAGTTCTCTAAAGACACAAAGTTAATGAAAATCTTCCATTCTAAATGAGAGGGTTTTGATTGGAAGAAGGTAAAATCAGAATATTTCAAGGGCAAAGAGTAAATTTACTCATTCCTTTGCTAGTTGCCAATTTTTTAACAACAGATGTTCACTGGAATAAACATTTCATAAGGAGATTCTTCTTTGGAAAAATATTCCTCTGGCAATGACAGGTCTAAATTCTATAAATTGACTAAGGAAACATGACTCATACCCTAAAGGTCTCAAAGTTTTCTAGTCAGAAAATGGAGAAGTGACGACTGGAAAGAAATGGTACTTCCATGTAACAACTGGAGGCACAACAAAATTCGTTACATGGAGTAACTGCTGAATAAATTTGACAAGCTTTTAGCTAGAATGACTAAGAGGGGAGACTCAATTAAAAACTCAGAAACAAAAGAATAAATATTACATCAGAAATGAACAGATCATAAAGCAGACCTATGAACAACCGTAATCTCAATAAAATGGACAAATTCCTAGAAAGACACAAACTACTGAAACTAACTCAAGGAGAAATAGACAATTTTAGTAAAGCTATAATAAGTGAAGAGATTAAACTAGTAATACAGTTTTTTTCCACAAAGAAAACCCAGGGCCAGATGCCTTCACTGGTGAATTCTTTTAAACATTTAAAGAAGGAATAGCACCAATCTGTCACAAGCTCTTCCATAAAACACAAGAGGAGAAAACACTTCCCAATTCTTTCTGTGAAGTCATCTTATCCTGATACTAAAACAAATAGAGATATCACAAGAAAACAGATATCACAAGAAAATAAACTGATCAATGTGTCTTATAAATATAGATGCAAACATATTCAACATAATATATATTAGTAAATTGAACAGAATGCCATAAATACAGCATTATATGCCATAAGCAAGGGGATTTATCCCAGGGCACAAGACAAGTTCAACATGTGAAAAGCAAATAATGTACAATATTGACAGAATAAAGGATGAAAAACTGGTCATCCCCAATAATGCAAAAATTCATTTGGCATGCCCAACACTTTTTCATGATATAAGTGCTCAGCAAGTAACGAAGGGAACTTCCTTATGATAAAGGTTCTTTATAAAAATCAACAGCTAATGTCATACTTAATGGTGAATGACCAGATGCTTTCTTCCTACAAAGAGGATCAAGATCAACATTCATGTTCACTTCTGCCACTTCTCAACATCCTCTCATGGTAGAAGCCAGAGCAATTAAGCAAGCAAATGAGAAGACTCCCAGATTGGGGGGGAAAAAAAGAGGTAAAACCATGTGTACATGGGGAAGCTTCTAAGTTATAAAAGGAGAAAAACTAACTTTCAAAATTGGGACAAATAAATGATACGTATGCTTTTACTCATAAAATGGAATGTTAGTATAGCAGTGAAACTATCTTTGAAAAGCAATGATGGAGACCTTTACACAAAAGCTGAAAGAGTTTTTTCCTACCAAATGAACTGTAAGGAAAGGAAAAGAGAATTCTTCAGGTTGCAGAGAAATAACCCAGGGTGGAGTGAGGAGTTTCAGGAAACAGTACCAAATACTAGAAAGGGCTAATCTCCAAAAAGAAGAAGAAATTATTTCATAAGGCTTACCTACCCAAAATACAACCATTTTAAATATCTAGTCATCATCTCTCTAACTGACCATTTTTTCCTCCTTGCCAATAAGAAAATTTATTTTGTGTCAAAAAATTAAATATAGACCCTGACCATTATTTTAAAATACTTGTTTCACAAAGTCAATAAACTTAATATCTAAATGAGCAATGTTAACTTTTATATTTATAATAGCAAATGTTACTGAGTACCTAACATAAACCAAGTATATTTCATTTTAAGTTTTATAATTACCTTAAAAACTATGTAATTTATAAAACATTTTATACATGAGAAAACAAATTTAAAAATTAGATTGAGAAGTTGAATTCTTCACCAAAGTCACTTGCCTTTTAAGAGTCAGGGTTAGGATTCAAATTCATACCTACCTGATTATAAATCTCTGGCTTTGCTCCTCAGTCAATTATCATTGAGTAATAATAATAGTACGTATGTACAATGAGTTAAATGTATAGTATAGGTCTGTATTTCTTCAACCCATGTTAAATTTAGAGTACACACTCTTGCCTTTTTTCCATGTAATAACACTTCATGGATCTATTACCTTGTCTCTACAAATAGACATATTTCATTTCCCTAACGATGTACTTTTTTCCTTTATTGGTATGAATTATAATTTATTTAATCCATTCCTTTTGAAGTTTTTAACTGGTTCCAATTATTTGCTACTTTAAATC
Source organism: Noctilio leporinus (assembly GCA_004026585.1). NCBI lineage: Eukaryota > Metazoa > Chordata > Mammalia > Chiroptera > Noctilionidae > Noctilio > Noctilio leporinus. The sequence continues at coordinate 1,804 of PVIW01009727.1, read as the reverse complement.
ATTCTACAATGAACATTTTTGAGTGCATATTTCAGGCCTTGTCTAATTATATTCTTTGAGATAATGTCCCAGAATTAGAAATCTTAGATTAAATAGCTTTCACATTCCTACTTTTCATAGCTTGCCAGGTTATCCCAAACTCATTCCAATGCATTATCTTTTTAGTTTTATTCCTTGCCAAATGAAGTACAAGTGACAGGCACTCTTTGAGTTTAAATTGTTTATTAGTCACATGTTTCAGTATTTTCCAGCAGTGTTTCTGGTCATGACATTGTGGCAATAAAAGTCTTTAATATGCCAGAATTACCACATTTGCCTTCACTTTCCTCTACTACCTTATGGAGTACGGAGTTCACATTTCAGTGTTAATTCCCCTGCAGGTTTTATTTGGTAGAATTGTAAGAAACACCTTTAACTGCCCTGTTTACTTTTGTAACATAGTGGCCAACTGTCCGGGTAGCTTGCCCAGATCCCCCTCTCTGATGACCTGAACCACCAACTTGGTCTTTAATGAAACCGTTCTATGCCTACATGCCCCTTAGTCCTATACTTTTCTCCCATTTCACTTCCCTGTCTTAAATTCATCCATTTCTGTACTTTCTATATTTCTATTGTTTTTATCTGGTTCCAAAAAACTCTCAGGAAAAATTTAGCATACTCTCAGCTGAGGTTAGGAATGCTAACTTGTGGGACACCGGCAGAAAGCACAAGCGCTGTTCCGGCTCCTGAATGAAGCAGCAGGTTTGCTGATGAAACACACACTGGACAACATGGAAGGGGGACCAGCAGCTTTGGATGCCGGTCCATTCCCGCCCTGGGCATCGGCTTTCAGAGCCATGATGCAGAGATCCCCATACGTAAAGGGAAACTAGAACTCTAGATAAATCAGTTCGGAAATAGCTCTGTTAAGTTTTGACTCAGATGGTTCTGTATTATTAAATCCCAAATTTAGTTATTATTTCAATACTTAGAGACTCCTTATAGATACACATTTGCTACCACTATCTCGCTAGGTTTCATAGCCATCTGGAGACATGGAAATCAAGCTACAACTGGAAGAAAACGCTCTACGAATGAATTGACGTGTGTTGGTTGACATGGTCTAAGGTGTTTCTACCCATATATTTAAAAACCAGCCTGAACAAGATTTTCCCATTAGTAGGGTATTATGTGTGTTCTGTATACACTTTATGTATTATCTTTGTATTATACATGTATGCATAGAGTATTGTGTAACATGTATTGTGTATACATATCTGCATACAGTACATATATGTAGACATACAATATGCCTCTACATATTTTGTCCGTAGGTACACAAAGCTTTGTGAAAGCATCCATTTGGTCCTAGGGCAGGAGTCGCAGGCCTACCACGACAGAAACGGCCACCGGCAACAGATGGCGTTTCTAAAAAGTTCCGCTCCTTAGAGGCGAGACTGCAAAAGTCTGTAGCAGCCGACGCCCATGTGAAGGGGTGCTGCCTCCCAGGTGCAGACAGGGAAGCCAGGGACCCCTACGCAGAGGGAGGGGGAGGAGACCCCTCGCTCTTCCACAGGGGCCTTCGGCTGCTGCTCCCAGCCAGAGAGGGAGCCCCAGCAGCCAGACTGGGCCTGTGGGACAGTGTCTCCATCTGCTCACGCTGGTCCCTCACAATCACCCCTCCCATCTGCTCACACCTCCCCTCACAACCACCCCTCCCATCTGCTCACACCTTCCCCGCACAATCACCCCTCCCATCTGCTCACACCTTCCCTGCACAACCACCCCTCCCATCTGCTCACACCTTCCCTCACAATCACCCCCT
>PVIW01009726.1:0-49744 GCA_004026585.1 Noctilio leporinus | reverse complement strand
GTTCCTTCTTTCTTTCTGCCATATAGAATTCCATTGTGTAAATGTACCAAAGTTTTTTGATCCAATCATCCACTGATGGGCACTTAGGCTGTTTCCAGCACCTGGCTATTGTAAATAGTGCCGCTATGAACATAGGTGTGCATAGGTTCTTATGAATTGGTGTCTCAGGATTCTTTGGGTATAGTCCAAGTAGTGGAATCACTGGATCAAAAGGCAGTTCCATTTTTAGTTTTTTAATGAAACCCCATACTGTTTTCCACAGTGGCTGCACTAGCCTGCATTCCCACCAACAGTGTATGAGGGTTCCCTTTGCCCCGCATCCTCGCCAACACTTGCTGTTTGTTGATTTGCTCATGATTGCCATTCTGACAGGTGTGAGGTGGTATCTTAATGCAGTTTTAATTTGCATCTCTCTGATGACTAGTGATTTTGAGCATTCTTTCATATGCCTCTGGGCCCTTTGTATATCTTCCTCAGTGAGTTGTCTGTTCAGGTCCTTTGCCCATTTTTTAATTGGGCTGTCTGTCTCCCTGGTGTTGAGTCGCATTAGTTCTTTGTATATTTTGGAGATCAGACCCTTGTCTGAGGTATCATGGCACCCCTACTTGGGACCAAATCTGCAACCCAGGCATGTGCCCAGACGGAGAACTGAACCAGGGAAACTTCGGCACATGGAACAACGTTCATCCAACTAAGCTACACCAGCCAGGGCTGATTTTAAATTTTTTGACTGAAGTCGCATAATTCATGTTTCTAATTTTCTAACTGCCTATCCCTTTCATAAATGTTAGTACATAATAATAGAGTCACAGGAATAAATAGGACCACGAAACTACCCAGCACTACAACTTCTTGGAGACAGTTGAAACTTCCATACAAACTGACAAAAAAGAAAAAAAAGAAAAAAAAAAGAGGGAGTGGAGGGTGGGCAGGCTGTTTAGGCCTTAATACTTCCAGGGTGACAAATTCAATTCACTCCCTTCCAAGGCTAGCTATTCTGTCTTTGAACAGAAGCTGATATATTGTTTACTTGTTTGTTTGCTTTTTTCTCACAGCCAAGCAGCAAAAGATAATACAGATAGTCTTTAGATTCTACCTAAACACTTTGCAGACCATAAATGTCTTCTATTATTTTGGAAGAGAGAATTATGCATTCTATTCATTTAAAAATATGTATATTTTGTACACATATATTGAAAACATGTATACAGAGTGGGGCAGAAGTTGCTTTACAGTTTTGAGTATACAAAACAGCTTTTTCCTGTATTATTTGTTATTGTATTATTTTCCATATGAACAAGTGTAAATCTACCTTTGCCCAACCCTGTATTTTATTATTTCATATATATATATATATTTATAGATAGGTAGGAAAGTTCAGACATTGCCTTATTTTGCAAATACCATGCAGATATTCAAAGGTGGATTCATAGTCACTCATAGGCCCTTGCCCAAACCCACCGTTCTGGCCATTGGAATTGTTCTAGCTCTCCAGTTGTTCTGTCTTCCTGTAACTATTTTTCATGCTTATTCTGAGCACTGAAACTCCTTCTCTTGTCATTCTTCTCCCACTGAGCAGTCAGGCACGCTCCTGGTGGAATGAGCACGATGTGAGCAAAGCTTGGGAAAAATCACCAAAGCTTGGTGATTTGGAATCTGGATACTTCCTTCTTGGTAACAGCAACCTTTCCCTCATAATTAATTACTGTAAGCTTTAGTTCATTAGCAAGAAAAATGACAGCCTTGAGATGCTGATGCTGACTTGTGCATCAGCTCCACATCTCTATCACCTTATTGAAAGGTGGAGCCTGCCATTAATGGTAATAATAATTCAAACCTCTTTTAATACCAACAGCAACTCAACCACCTTAAAATAATTCTGAGCATGAGCAAAGTAAGCAATTTAAAGTCAGTTCGTGTTCTCTCTAAGTTTCTCATAGCTGCTACTGGGAATACTTGATAATTTATGAAGGCTTATACCATTAAATTAATTACATTTTCTGGATGCCACATTTTTTTAATAACAACTAGCTCTGAATTATAAGTAGCAACACTATAGCTATTCACTTTTCCAGTTTATGGAAAATAATACTTGAACTTTCTCAGGAATGACATTATTCCATGCATAGTCAATTAAAAATATGTCAATGATTTTTAAATTATTTTTTCCTATTTCAGGTTAAAAATGAGATGACAATGTCTCAGCTGGGAAGCAGTTCTTTTCAACAAAGTGTGTAACAGTATTATTATTATTATTATATAACTAATTTGAGAGAGAAAAAGAGCGAGTTGCTGGGGTATTTGAATTTCTTCTGGCATATGGGAATGTGAATAGGTTTAGGACTGCATGGCCCTGGAAATTCAAGTGTATTGATTCTTAGTTAAAGCCTAAAGGACATGGAAGTGAATTAAAGTGAGGCCCCTATAAATGAAAATCCAAATAATGGAGAATAGAGTCCATATTTGTAGTCTCTCTTTTGTTAACAACTGGCCATTCCTATTGGATATGGACTTAATACCATTAAATCTATAGACAGAGGGACACTAATCCCAGACTGATTGACTTTTCATTATATTTGAAATTCAGGTTAGAACTGGAGTCAGAAGCTCTGACTATGTGCTGACTAATGTAAACTGACTCCAATTTTATTTTTGCAAAATGAATATAAAAATAGACGTTATATATTCAACACGTATGGATGGCGCTCCGTTGGCCGGTGTAATAGTTTGATGTGGTACAAGACATTGGCTAGGAAAAGGAGTTTAAAATATTGCTCTGCCTTTTGTGAGTTGTGTAACCTTGAGCAAATTACTCAATTGAGCCAAGCATTCGTGTACCATCTAAAACAAGGGTTGACAATCTACAGCCCATGTGCTGAAAGCAGTCTACCTTCTGTTTGTGTTAATAAATTTTTATTGGAATGGTCCCATGCCCACATATTTACATATTACCTCTGACTGCTTTTACACCACAATAATAGAGTAAATATCTCAACAAACACCATAATATTTATCATCTGGCCCTTTACAGAAAAACTTGGCTATTCCCAGATCTAGTAAATAAAAGTGATAGTACTGACTTCATATGATGATTGAGACAATTAAGATAAGGTGACCATATTGCTTAGAACATTATCTGGCACATGGTACATTCTCATGAACTGTTTTGTATAATTGCCTATATTTTGCGAGACATTTGACTCAATCCTGGAGGCACCATGGCAAATATGACACAGCTCATCCTGAAGGCACTTAAGCCAGCAATAGGATAAGAGGATGCTAGAGGAGCACAGGATACTCAGTGGAGACATACAGTAGCCATACACAGTAATTATCTCTTCCCTATATGGGATCTAGGCTATGTAATGTCATGCTTAGTGCATTTCTTCCCAAGAATATAGGATATCTGATAGATGAGTTCCTGGTAATTAATTCCGCAGTATTTTCATCTCCAAATTGTATAATTGACAGATACTATGATTGTAAATGAAAAAATGGGGAGGCTAAATAGAGAATTTACAAAGAACTCTTGATTCACTTACCTGAGTATATGAACATACCAAATGAGGTGTTCATGCATTTAATATGATGGATCGTAAGACCTAACATTAGGGCTCATTATTATGTACTGCCTAGACATCTGGTAAAATTTGGGGCCAAACTACAAGCTTCCTCCCCACTCTGTTCCAGACAATAAGTACTCTAGCCAAACAACCCCCCTTACCAAATGAACAAGGTATACTTCCTGCTCAGGTTTCAGTTCCCTGTTAGCTTATGGAATTACTCCAACAAGCCAATCACATGCTCTCATAGAGCCGAGGACACTCTGAAGCCTTGAAACTACAAAGCTTGTCACTCACAGCTCCTATTGTTTACTCTGTTCCCAATTACAACCCCCATGGGATCTTCATGCTGCACGTACATGTGACTATTGAATTGCTGTCAATCTCATCTGCCAATGTTGAGTATTGTATAATCTGCCATTTCCCTAACCCTAGGGTAGGAGTCTCTCCCTCACCAATAATGAAAATACTTGGCTCAATGTGCACTATGACAAATTAGAAACTCTTGGAGCCCTGTATAATCCACTATGCCTAAGGAGTCTTGGCAACTTTGCATTATTTTTTAAAGCAAGGATAGGAAAAAAGTCATTTAATCATAATAATGGTACAGAATAAGAAGTACCACAGTTTTAGACTTTATTTTTAAAAAGCACAAGAAATATGTGAAATAAATCCATGTGGAATACATGCATAGCTGGTCTCCTCAGAATAAGCACAAGATTTAAATTGTTTGCTTGTTACAACACATTTTTCTGAGGAGGATATATTATAACTAATAATTAATGTAGGCAGCTAAAGTCAACATCAATTAGTATATTAACCAAAAGAAGGGTGAGGTATTAAAATAACTTTTAAAAATCGTATTTCTAATCTTATTCTCATATTTCCTCTAAAACAATTATTTTCAATTAAGAGTTTTTAGGAAATTAAGTTATGCAAACATTACCATAATTCAACATTAGAACTTTACTATTATCCCCCAAATTTCCCTCATGCCCATTTGTAGTTTATCTATACTCCCACAACCAACCCTAGGCACCCACTGATCTGGTTTCTGTCTCTATGAATTGGTGTTTTCTAGAAAATTCATATAAATGGAAGCTTACAATAAGCAGTTTTTTGTGTCTGTTTTCTTCACTTAAAATAATGTTTCACAGTGACTATAGCAATACTATATTTAGATTTGAAAGTTGCTAAGAGATTTGACCTTAAATACTCTCATCCTAAGAAAAAAATTGTGACTAATTATGTATGATGATGGATGTTAAGTAAATTTATTGTGGTGATCATTTTACACTACTTACATATATCAAATCTTTGTTATGCACCTAAAATTTATACATTTTATGTTAATTATATTTCAATAAAACAAAACAAAAGAAATATTTGTTCGAGTTAAGAAAAAACAATGTTTTTTAATGGCAGAAATGTCAGTTGGTAAAATTTATAGTCTTATTAACACAAGTACAATGTGTACACAATCTGTCCATTCATTTTCTGGACTGCTCTTTCTGCAATGGCTTTCTGGTTCTTTGAGGAGACATTATGAGCAACTTCAGCACAGTAAGATTTGTTGCACATCAGCAGTATTCAAAGTCCTTGACATTGTGGACCAGGAACTTTTGAAAGCCACTAGACTGCATGTACTTTGTTTTCTTATTGCTGCCATAACCAATGCTGAACATCAATATCTGGCCTCTGAATCTTCTTTAGACCCTATTGTGAATGTTGCTGAGTGGTATTTCATTTATAAGGATTTTGTTTATCCATTAGCCAGTTTTTGGATAGTTGTATTAGATAGTTTGGGGGCTCTTGCAAATAATGCTGTTGTGAACAGTCATGTACCTGTCTTTCTGTGGATATATGTTTTCACTTATCTTGGATAGATTCCTAGCATTACAATTTCTGGGCTGTAGAGCAGGTTTAAGTTTAACTTGTAAAGAAATGGCCAAACTGCTTTCCAAATTGGCTATACCATTTTAAAGCAATCTTCCATGATACTTGCTATCGATGATTTTATTACAGCCATTCTAATATCCACATTTTCAAATGTTTATTCACACCTTCTGGGTTGTTTGCATTCTTCATTGAGTTGTAAGAGGTCTTTAAGTATTCTGTTTACAAATACTTTATAAGATATTTTATTTGCAAATATCTCTTCCCAATCTCTGGCTTATTTTTTATTTTCTTAACTTTGTTGTTGGAAGTATGAAAGTTTTTAAGATGTGTACATTTCTCTGATACATAATCTATATACTGCATTGTAGTATGTAGATACTATATACTATGTGTGTATGTACTACATATGTGCTACATATTACATATGTACATACTGCCTAGCACCCAAAGTCAAATAATCTCTGTTATCATATATTTGGTCAACTTTACCCTTTTCTACTTCCTCTGTCCCCTTCCCTCTGGTAAACACCATGCTATTATCTTTATGTATGAATTTCAGTTTTATATTTTCACAGATGAGTGAAATCATATGGTTCTTAGCTTTTTCTGACTGACTTATTTTACTTAGCCTACTATTCAAGGACCATCCACATTGTCACAAATGGCAGTATTTCATCTTTTCTTATGGCTGTATCTATGTACTACATCTTCTTTACTTCATCATTTATTGAAGGACACCTTAGTTGTTTTTATGTCTTGGCTACCATGAATAATGAAGCAATGAACAGAGGTGGATATAGCTTGCAAATAAATGTTTTCAAGTTTTTTCGTGTTAAATCCCAGAAGAGCTATTGCTGGGTAATAGCATAACTCTTCTTATTTTTTTGAGGAACCTCCACACTGTTTTCCACAGTGGCTATGCTAGTTTACATTCCCACCAGCAGTGAATGAGTGTTCCTTTTTTCCACAACCTTTCCAACACATTATTAATAGTCTTGTTGATAACAGCTATTCTAACAGGTATGAAGTGCTATTATTGTAGTTTTGATTTGCATTTCCCTAATAGCTAGTGAAGTTGAGCATCTTTTCATATGTCTGTTGTCCTATTGTATTTCTTCTTAGGAGATGTGTCAGTTCAGGTCCTCTGCTGATTTTTAAATTGGATTGTTTGTGTTTTTTATCTATTTTTGCTTGGTATTGAGATGTACAAGTTCTTTATATATTTTGTACATACTATCTTGTTGATGCTGTTGGTTGCAAAAATCAAGTCCCATTCTGTAGTTTGCCTTTTTGTTTTGTTGGTGGTTGCGTTTGCTGAACAGAAGTTTTTCAGTTTGATGCAGTCCCAGTCATTTATTTGTGCCTTTATTTCCCTTGCCTTTGGGGTCAAATTAATAAAATCTTCTCTAAAACCAAGGTTCATATTTTAGTATTTATGTTTTCTTCTTTGTAATGTATTGTTTCAAGATCTTATATTAGATCTTTGATACATTTTGAATTAATTTTGGTACATGGGGACAAGCTGTACTCAAGTTTCGTTCTTTTACATGTGGTTTTCCAATTTTCCCAGCATCATTTATTGAAGAGGCTTTATTTTCTCCATTGTGTGTTCTTGCCTACTTTTTCAAGTTATTTGCTCATACACATGTGGTTTTATTTCTGGGCTCTCAATTCTGTTTCATTGTTGTGTGTTTCTGTTTATTTTCTGCCAATACCATGCTGTTTTGATTATTATCTCTTTGTAGTATAATTTGAAGTTAGGTTGTATGATACCCCGGCTTCATTGTGTTTTCTCAGGATTGCTTTGGATATCTGGGGTCCTCTGTGGTTCCATATAAATCTAATTATTTTTATTTCTTTAAAATATGTAAATTGCCCTGGCTGGTGGCACAGTGGATAAGGTGCCAGCCTATGAACCCAAATGTCGCTGGTTGGATTCCCCAGCCAGGGCACATAACCAGGTTGCAAGCCATGTCTCCAGCCAGGTCCATAGCTGGATGCAGGTAGAAAAAGCAACCATACATCATTTCTCTCTCTCTTCCTCTCTCCCTTCTCTTCTCTCTGAAAAATAAAAAATAAAATCTTTAATAAATAAATAAAATAAAATAAAATATGTCATTGTAGTTTTGATTAGAATTGCATTAAATCTGATATTTATTTTGGCAGTACTGCCATTGCAACTGTATTGAGTCTTCCAATCAATGAACACAGAATATCTTTGTATTTTATTTTGTTTTTTAGTCTCTCTTTTATTTAATAATTTTTATTAAATCTTCTTTATTGTTATACTATTACAGTTTCCCAATTCTTCCTTTTTGCTTTTCAATAATGCTTTGTAGTTTTCAGTATGTAGATCATTCACATACTTTGTTAAGTTTATTCCTAGGTATTTTTATTCGTTTTCTTGCAATTGAAAAAGGAATATTTTTCATTTCTTTTTCTGAAATTTCATTGTTAATATATAAAAATAAAGTAGATTTTTATATGTTGATTTTCTACCCTGCATCATTACTGTGTTTGTTTATTGTTTCTAATAGTCTCTTAGTAGCATCTTTAGGATTTTCTATGTAAGGAATCATGTCATCTGCAAAAAGTAACACTTTTACTTAATTTGTAAATTGGATGCCTTTTATATCTTTCTCTGTCCTGATTGCTCTGGCAATCATCCTTGTCTTGTTTCTGATTTTTGAGGAAAAGCTTTCACTTTTTCATAATTGAGTATGATACTAGTTGAGTGTTTGTCATATAAGGCCTTTGTTATGTTGAGGTAGTTGGTTTCTATACCCACTTTATTGAGTGTTTTAATCATAAATGATGTTGAATTCTATCAAATGCTTTTACTGCATCTGTTGATAAGATTATATTATCTTTCATCTTGTTAATATGATGTTACTATACTGATCAATTTGCCTAGATTGAACCATCCTTGTAATACTGGAATGTATCCTACTTGATTGTGATGTATTAGGGGTTTCTTTGTTTTTGTTTTTTTAAGATTTTATTTATTATTTCCAGAGAGAGAGAAGTAGGGAGAGAGGCAGAGAGGGAGAGAAACATTAATGTATGGCTGCTTTTCACCTGCTCCCAGCCACGGACCTGGCTAGAAACCTGGCTTGCAACCTGGTTATGTGCCCTGGCTGGGGAATCAAACCAGCAACCTTTGGGTTCACAGACTGGCACCTTATCCACTGTGCTACCAGCCAGGGCAATGTATTAGTTTTTAAATGTATTGTTGTATTTGATTTGCTATTATTTTGTTTAAGATTTTTGTATCTGGGTTCATTGGGGATATTGGTGTGTAGCTTTCTTTTGTGGGTGTTATCCTTACCAGATTGTAGTATCAGGGTTATGTTGACCTCATGAATGCGTGAGGAAGTATTGCCTTTTCTTCAATATTTTGGAAGAGTTTGAGAAGGATAGATATCAGATCTTCTTTGAATGTTTGGTAGAATTCACTGGTGAAGTGATCTGGTCCTGGACCAGATGGTTTCAATTTCCTTTCTGTTGTTGGTCTACTTAGATTTTCCAATCCTATATGATTCAGTCTAGGAAGATTATATAATTCCAGGGACTTATCTTTTTTTTTTCTAGATTATTAATTTTGGTTGCATAAAGTTTTTCCCAACATTATAGTATGATCCTTTGTATTTCTGTGATGTCCCTGGTAACATCTCCTCTTTCATTTCTGATTTTGTGTAATGAACCCTTTTACTTTTTTCCTTAATGTTTCTATCCAGGGATTTGTCAATATTATTAATATTTCTGAAAAAACAGCTTTTTTATATTATTTTTGTATAGTCCTTTTGTACTTTATTTTGTTTAATTCTCTAATTTTTATTATTTAGTTTCTTCTGTTGACTTTGAAATGCTTTTATTCTCTTACTAGTTCTTTAAGATGTAATGTTGGGTTGTTTACTTAGGATTTTCCTTGTTTCTTGAGTTAAGCCTGTCATAATAGAAACTGTCCTCTTATTGTTGCTTTCACTGAATCCCCAAAGTTGTATGTCATATTGCCATTCTCATTTTTCTTTATATATCTTTTAATTTCACCTTTCATTCCTTCTTTGACTGAGTTCCTTTTTAATAGCATTCTGTTTCATTTTCACACACTTGTGTTTTTTCATTTTAGTTTTGCATTTGATTTCTAATTTCAAAGCATTGTTATCAAACAATATGCTTGGTACAATTTCATACTTGTTAAAGTTGTTAAAACAATCCCATGCAGTTACATTAGATCTCTGAGTTTGTAAGGTCTGCCATTCAGACTCCCCTGATCTTGTCAAGTTTTTAATCCACAATTTCAATGCAATCACTATCAAGATCTCAGCTGACTTTTTAATAAAAATTGACAAGCCAATCCTAAAATATGTAGAGAAATGCAAAAAACCTAAGATTGCCAATATAATTTTTAAAAGAAGAATGAATGAGAGAAGTTAAACTACTAATTTCAGAGCATACCATAAAGCCACAGCTATCAAGACAATGCGGTATTCACACAGAAAAGTCACAGAGATGAATGGAATAGACCATAAATAAACTATCACATTTATGGTCAATTGATTGTCAACAAAAATGCCAAGGATAATTCAAAGGCAGAACAGATAGTCTTTTTAACTCATGACACTGAAACAACTGGATAGCCACATACAAAACAAACAAATGGATTTTTATCTTAAACTATAAAAAATTCATTGAAAATTAACTATAGTGCTTAGACAGGGGAAAAAATCCATCAAATATCATAAATAACCAAGGTAACAAGGCAGCTAGCTCAGAAAGAAAATGAAAAACTCTCCAAATAAACTTAAAGACACAAAAACATGTGATTTAAATAACAGATGATTCATAATTATAGTTCTAAAAAAAACTCAATGAATTACAAGAAAACACAGACAGGCAATTTAATAAAATCAAAAAATAAAACAAGTATTTTACCAAATAGATTGAGACTTAAAAAAGAAAAAGAATCTATAGAAATACTGGAGATGAAGTCAATAAAAGAAATAACGAATGAACTAGCAACCATAAGATATAAAACTGACCACAGGAGAAAAGAAATAATAATATTGAAAATATAAATCTAAAAATAAGGCCAAAGGAAGAGACTTGAGCGCAAAATAAATAAATCACTCTATGAGATCTATAAGACTTCATCAAAAAGAACTACATAAGAATAATAAGCATACCAGAAAAAGAAGAGAGAGTGAAGAGAACGGAGAGCCTATTCAAACAAAAAGTTGATAATTTCTAGAACTCGAAACAAACAGAACACCTAATAATCTCAGTCTGAAAAGGCTTTCTCCAAGGTACATTGTATTAAAACTGTCAAATATTAATGACAAAGAGAGAATTCTCAAGGCAGCCAAGTAAAAGAAGAAAGTAACCTAAAAAGAAATGCTCATTAGATTATCATTGGGATTCTCAGCAGAAACTCTACAAAACATAAAAGAGTGGAGCAAAATATTAAAACTACTGAGAGAAATTATAATCCAAGAATAATGTATCCAGAAAAATTATCCTTTAGCTGTGAAGGAAAAATAAAGACTTTTCCAGTTATTCAGAAGCTGAAGGGATTTACCACCAGAAGATATCCATTATGAAAATTACTCAAAGGATTCATTGTACCTGAAACAAGTAACAAAAAGTCACCAAGCTAAGAGTAAGTTTACCAACAAACTTGACAGCATAAATATGGATATTTTTGATAATAAAAACATAAAAATAGGGAGCCTGAATTTGCAAATATATATATAGGACTACTGTATATGTGAAACTTTCTTTTATATAAGCCTAAAGGTAACCAAACATACTTAAAAGAAAGAAAGGAAGGAAGAGAAAGGAAGAAAGAAGAAAGAAAGAAAACCCTGAGACACGTAACTTAAAAAAAAAAAAAAAGAGAGAACATAAAAAAAGTTTGGAGTACCACCAAACATAAACAGAAAAAAACCCATGAAGAACCAATTGAGACCAGCACTACCAGAAAACAAGGGATAAAATGGCTATAGAAAAGCCTCAAATATCACTGGGACAACTGCAATAGAACAACAATAAAAAACTAAAAAAGAAAATCCTCATACACCAATAATTACCCTAAATGAAAATGGAATGAATTCATCATTAAAAAGTCACAGAGTAGCAGATTGGATCAAAAAACTAAACCTCACCATATGCTGCCTGTGGGAGACACATCTAAGCTGTAAAGACAAAGATAGACTGAAAGAGAAAGGGTGGAAAATGATTCTTCAAGCAAATGGCATCCACAGAAAAGCATGTGTAGCTATACTTGTATCTGACAAAATAGATTTCAAGATAACAAAGGTGCCAAGAGACAAAAATGGACATTTTATAATGATAAAGGAGATACTACATAAAAAAGACATAACACTTCTCAATATATATGCACCCAATCAGGAAGCACCTAAATATATAAAGCAAACACTAACAGAACTAAAAAAGAGAAATTGACAAATACACGATTATAGTTGGGGGACTAAATACCCCATTGACAACTATAGATAGATCATCCGAACAGAAGATCAATAAAAACACATTAGCCTTAAGTGACACATTAGGCCAAATGGACATAATTGACATCTGCAGAGCATTTCATCCCACCTGAGTGGATTTGTTCATGAACTTAGAAGACCTCCCATAAACAACTAGAGTTGTGGTGGTGCAGGGAAGAATCTGGAGGAGTTGAAAATTCTTTTTGAAGTAAATAGGGATTGTGAATTAGTGAAATTTCAATACAAATGTCTATGTGATCTCATTTTTTCCTCAAAGGATAATTACAGGCCTCAGAAAGTTTGGGTCTGGGATGGTAAGGTCAGTCTCCTTGATAAATGAGCAGAACTGTGAACATTAAGAAGAAACTTGCAAACATAGGATTTGAGAGACTTCCTTGCTAAGGAATCATAAAGCCTCATGAAAGAACAAATGTGTCCCCTTTTCTCTGTGGTTTCTCTCAGTCTGTGTGGAAGAATGTTGAAACAATCATTTTAGTCATAAATCACTGACACATGGTAAACTGGACATAGAAGAGCTAACCTCAACCTTTTTATCCTTCAGAAATAGTTAGATCTTTTCCCATGAAATTAGCATTAATGCATACGCACCTTTAAAACGTCTGTTAGCACTAATCACTCTTCCTTGTGCTTGACATTCCTTTCTCTACTCATCAATACGAGTTTTGAACTTATACATTTTATCCTGCCAAGTTTCACAATTGTTTTCTCCTCTTCCTTTTTTTTTTTAAAATTTCCTTTCTCACCTCACTTTTTGAAAGGAACAGGAAGAAATATTTATGGGGGGAAAAAAACCCATACAACTCCCCAAATTAGTTTTTCCTGAGGACAGACATGCCATTTGAACTCTTGATTACAGGGAGACTCAGTTGCATGTTAATACTTGACTCTGTGCTCAATTTAACATTTCGGTGTCTGAAGCTGAAGTCTGGGAAGCTAGAGAAGGAATCATCAGAGATGCTTGGGCTGGAGGCCAAAGAAGAGAATCAGAGTACCACATGAAACTGACTCAGAACGGAGAGAAGGGCTCAGCTGGGGAACATATGTTGGGGAGAGAAAAGTGCTTTTCCCCTTTGTAGTAGCATTACCTTTGATACATTCCCCATTGGGCAGTCCTGACTAATAAAGCATTTTTTAACAAAGGCGATCTTGTGAAATTCTTGGTTTTCATCCTTCTGTGTTTGAAATTCATCAGATGCAGCCGTGCCCTTTTCTGAACATTAAGATTAGTGGTCTTTAACAAAGATTTGTAAGGCGCATATGTGCTGATGTTAAATCAGATGAAACAGACTTCAATGTTTCTGGGGATTGGAAATGTTGAGGTTAACTTCTGTCCATTAGACTAACCATATGTCAATTGGAGCATGAGTGAAATAAATGGAGCACAAAAGCTCAATCTTTATTCAGGCAATATGATTAAATATATTACTAAGGTGAAAGAAGAGACCAGTGACCACCGCTATGCTGTGCAATTGCATTTGCTGTTATGTTGCGCTACCCCTCTGAATTAAAGAGCGGGGTCACTGTCCTATTATGTTAGACAAAGGATGCATGTTGTTGAAGGCCTTCCAGGTAGCAACATCTGGGTGATACTTCCCAGTTCAAAAGGGCCTCGAGGAACTGAGCCTCCAGTACTTGCACATCTGTTTCAGGTTTGAAAATGTGGTGCTCTCCTTCTGAGGATGTCTTTGAAGATATTTTAGTTGCTGATTACAGATTTGGCCATTTTTTAAAGAAGTATTTCTGTAATGCCACAAACGTATTTTGTGAGTAACATTTTAAGGATTTTATGCCTCCTAGAAGATTGGTAATTGGTCAGATAGACCCCTGGTATAAAATGCTTTTGAAATATGGTGTCTAATGTTTCAAAATTACTCAGCGAGAAAGATCAGTCATAGTATTTTTCAGTTTCTGATGTGAGAATAATTAACATGTCTTTCCCCATTCTATTCGGTACTCCTGGGAGTTTGTTGACCTAAAAAAAAAAATTAATTAAGCAATTGACTTGATGACAGCTAAGTGAAAAACCAGACCAAAATGTTCTATTGATGTACTTGGGAAACTTGGTGCTCCACTGGGACTGAGTCAAATGTGGGACCAGAGCTTAAACACCTGTCTTGTTAATGGGCCTTTGGAAGAGTAGCTACTTAAAAATGAAATAACTCAACTTATTTGAGGTTTGGTGAATTAACCAAACCTCAAGTCACTCCTTGCCCCAATGCTAGGTTTGTACTTGCTGTCCAGATTATTTCTAAATGATAACCTGGAACTGGCCAATCATTAGTATCCAGACTTGCTTCCATTCTGGAGAAAAGGACAGAAGCCAGAAGAACACGACAGCCAATTTGAAACAGTAAAAAGTGAGTTTTCTCAGTCAGATAATTGCAAAACAAAAGCCAAAGTATCTTGACCACTGCGAATCACTGTGTATGAGGCCTATCTCTGAAGTATCAAACCAATATCAATATAATATTGATATTGCACGGCTGATACTTTTGGGACAGACCTCATATTTTTCTACAGATCCATTTATTTACAGAGAAACTGCATAGTGATGTTGTAAGAATTTTAAAGGAGTTGGAATGGCCTTAGCTCTACAGCACCTTTGGCTATAATGTCTGTATAATGTTTTTCAGAGTTAGAATGTAAATGACACATATTTTTTCCTATTTGATTCCTAATATGTGAGTGTTGTTTTGAATAAAAACATAAAATAGTCAAGAATGAGATAAGACAAAGCTTTAACAATTCCCAAATAAATTATTTGTCAACAGCCAAAGAATTCTGGTATTAGGACCAAAGTACCAAATA
Source organism: Noctilio leporinus (assembly GCA_004026585.1). Classification (NCBI taxonomy): domain Eukaryota; kingdom Metazoa; phylum Chordata; class Mammalia; order Chiroptera; family Noctilionidae; genus Noctilio; species Noctilio leporinus. Next base: position 34,947 of record PVIW01009726.1, on the reverse strand, counting down.
CAGCTTGAGCCCAAGCAGAAGAATGGAGATAACAAAACTTCAGGAGATCCAGCCTCAGGTCTGGTTTTAGGGCCAGGAAGGAATCCAAGACAGTGAGGCACAAATCTTAAGTCAGTAACTTCTACCTTTGAAATCAGACTGCAGTTTCCCTACGCTTCAAGTTCCTTATCAACCATATGTAATTTCTTTCTCAGAGCTAAGCTATGATCTAATCACTCCTATTATTCTTAGTGTACATGTTAGAAAAGTTTACACATCTTATCCTAGGGAAGAAGATGTGAATAAATAAGGACTGAGCAGGAAACAGACCCAAGCAGTTTGACATCGGTGCCCTGTTTGCAGCAACCTTCCCCACTGCCTGTAAGCAATGTCAATACATAACAGCACTTTCAGAAGTGTCAATAATTTCAAAGATGTGATTTTGAGTTTCCAAGATGTATTGAATGGTATGTGTGATTAATAAGCTTTCAGGTTCAACTCTAACTCAACCCAAGTTCCTGATTATGCAGATTTGACTTTCAGAGAAAAGGATTATTAGCCAGAATTACAGTTTTAATTTTTAGTACCTCTTTTCTTGTAGTGATGTTTTCTGATTACTGAAGTGATAAATGCTTATTTTACAAATTTGTGTAGGGCACAAAATGTATTGAGAAAATAAGAAAAAAATCACATAATCCTTTCAACTAGAGATAATTATTTTGAACAGTTTATCAGAATATCCTATTATGTACATAGGTATGTGAGCATATGTATGTGGATGCTGTAAAGATCCTTGCCTAAGATCCCACAAAACTAAATGGTAAAACTAATATTAAAACCCAGAAGTCCCTGATACAGATTTTTAAGTGAATAAATATGTATATATCTAAAACACATATCTGTATATATACCACATAAGTAAGATTTTAGTAAACATTCTTGCTATTAAGTACATTATACATCTAACCTTCAAAGAACATTTTTGCATTTACATAAAGTTTTAAACTATATTGGAAATTATATAGAGACAATGTAACTGACCTTACTGTTCACCTCTGTTCTTTTAGACCCATAGTTGCCCATTCTTGAATTTGTTTTTTTAAACCACTTTTTTGAAGTATGTCTGACATATAAAATCTGTACATAGTTTGTGTATATGACTTGATGAATTTAGAGATAAGTAAACATCTGTGAAACCATCACCATACCTTAAACATATTTATCACTTCCAAAAGTTTCCTCCTGCCCTTTCCCCTCAAGATGTATTAAAGTATAATTGATAAATACAACTGTAAGATATTTAGAGTTCACAACCTGCTGATTTGATATACATTGTAAAAGGATTCTCCCCATTAAGTTAATCCATACATTCATTAGCTCACATATTTACCTATTTTTATTTAAGCATGTAAGTTTTAAGATGTGTTCTTTTAGTAAATTGCAATTATACTATGCAGTGTTATCAACTATAGCTACCATGTTGTACATTAGATTCTCAGATTTTATTCATTGTAAAACTGAAAATTTGTACCCTTTACCAACCCCTTCTAATTTACCCTGCCACTTGCAATCACTTCATACTTTCTGTTTCTATGAGTTTGATTTTTTCTTTTTTTAGATTTCACATTTAAGTGATATCATGTTATATTTGCCCTTTTCCATCTTCCTTATTTCGTTTAATGTAATGCCCTCCAGGTTTATCCATGTTGCTGGAAATAACATAATTTCCTTCTTTTTTCAGGCTAATATTCTTTTGAAAAAATATACATATCACTTTTCTTATCTAGTCATTCATTGACAAACATTTAGGATGTTTATACACCTTGGCTGTTGGGAATTATACTGCTATGAAACATTGAACTACAGGTAGCTCTTCAAAATGACTTTCTTTCCTTTGCATATAGATCCTGAAATTGCTAATTTGTATAGTAGTTCTTTTTTAAATTTCTTGAGGAAACTTTATACTGTTTTTCATAGTGGCTATACCAGTTTACATTCCCACCAGTAGTGTCCAAAGGTTCCATTTATCCACATACACAATAGCATTCATTGTCTCTTGTTACTATTTCATTTTTTGATAATAGGCATTCTAACATATGTGAACTGCCCTATTTATTTTTGTAATAATAATAACATGTAAGATCTACCCTCTTAAGATTTAAAGTATACATTATGCTATTATTAAATATAGGTACTATTTGAATTTTTCATTTTGATTTGCCTTCATATTTGAGAGCACATATTTAAATTGTTGTTTTCAGAAAGTACTTAAATATTATAGTTTCTGACCTCCTTGGACATCTAAATTATTAGGTGTCTACACACAGAAATAAAATTCTAAATGTATATCCTGTTTAACCACTATTTCTGACTTTATCACTTATCAAAATATTGATCTCTTAACCTTGTTCCTGTGTATTATGTATTAAAATGTTGTCTTTTTGCTACTGAATTCATTTTATGTTGTATTCAGCATATGGAAATATTATAATTTTTAATTGTACAATTATGCCTTTCATATTGTATAATTTTTTTAAAACAATCTCTTTTTTTAAAAGATTTTATTATTTTTAGAGAGAGGGGAAGGGAAAGAGGCAGAGAGAAAGAGAGACATCAATGTATGGTTGCCTTTCACCTGCCTCCAGCTACAGATTTGGCTGGAGATGTTGGCTTGAAACCTGGTTATGTGCCCTGGCTGGGGAATGGAACCAGCAACATTTGGGTTCACAGGCCAGTGCTAATCCACTGTGCCACCAGCCAGGGCTTTAATTTCTTATCTAAGATCTTTTCCTCTTTATGACTGAATCTGCATTTGATTTGATTTGATGTCTTCTTGTGCATCTATAAAAACCTATCAGTGGATGATAGGATCAAAAACTTTGGTACATTTACACAATGGAATACATACGACACAGCAGAAAGAAGGAAAGAACTCCTACCCTTTGCAAAACATGGATGGAACTGGAGAGTATCATGCTTAGTGAAATAAGCCAGTCAATGAAAAACAAATACCATATGATCTCACCCATTACAGGATAATAATGAACAAAACAAACAACAAGCAAAGCAGAGCCAGATACATGAATACAGTGAATAGACCTTCAGTGGGCAGGGCGATGGGGGCCCAGTGGAGGGGGTAGAAAGAGGCAAAGAAGGGGAGCAGTTTAGTCAAGAAACTAGTATGGAAGAACCATGGACATGAACAACAAGTGGGATCGACTTTGTGGGGGGAGTGGGTGGGTGGGGAAGGGGGACAAAAGGGAGTAAAAAGGGGATGGTTGCATTACAACAACAATAAAATTAAATTTTAAAAAAGAATACATTAAATAACACTATTTTGCATGTTTGAAATTTGCTATGAGACTAGGTCTTAAGTCTTCTCATCACACACAAGTAACTATGTGAAGTAAATGATGTGTTCATTAGCCTGCTTGTGGCAATCATTTCAAAGCATCATATTATATACCTTAAATATATATATCATTTGTATGTGGCAATTAGATTTAAATAAAGCTGGGGTGGGGAAGGCTTCAACTGCCACCCCCCACCAAAAAGAAAAAACAAAAACAAAAACCCAAGTTATAACTAAAACACACACAAAAAACCTTTCCTTGCAGTAAATATGTTTCAAAGAAGGCATCTGTATGATTTTAGGGTTAACCCTCCACCCACCCCCATGTTTTTGAGCTGTGATGTAATTTCAAAAGCATGCTGATTCTTTTTGCTTATTCTTGCATAGGGCAATCTGTTTATCCAGGATTGACTTAAATTAGAAATTTAGATTGATATAGGCGTCTATCTAATTCCTTCATTTTTAAATAGGAAAGGTAAAAAAATAAAACAAAAACCAGATTTATCATAGCTTATTTGACTAGCTTTGATATTCTGTAAGCTAGGTTAGTGGAAAAGAAATTTGAGTCAGAACATGGACAATCATTGCATGTAATTTTATCTCTAGCCCAAAGTATTTCATGCTTGTTATGGCCACTAAAAATGGGTCCAATGACACGCTTTCCAAAGTTCTTTGTGCAGAAGGTGTCCTCTTGTTTTTGTGGGATTCACATTTCCCATTGTGTGGTGCTTGGTCTTCTCTCGCATTAGCCCTTCCCTTGCTAATATGAGGGTTGTCAGTCACATTTTCCTGGGCCAGCTCAGTCTGCTTTCTCCAGCTCTCTCACTGTAAGAGAATTAAACAGCCACACTCATCTCACTGTCTTGAGTAGAAGTTCAATGTGTCCTACACATTTAAAAATTAAATTATTAAGGCCCTGGCTGGTAGCACAGTGGATAAGGTGCCGGCCCGTGAACCCAAAGGTCTCTGATTCCATTCCCCAGCCAGGGCACATAGCCAGGTTGTAAGCTAGGTCTCCAGCCAGGTCCTCAGCCAGGTCCTCAGCCAGGTCTGTGGCTAGAGGCAGATGAAAGGCAACCATACATTAATGTTTCTCTCTTTCTCTGCTTCTCTCCCTTCCTTTCTCTCTGGAAATAATAAATAAAATCTAAAAAATAAAAATAAAAATAAAAAAGATGGCGCTCTTTAAAAACATATAAAAATAAATTTAAAAAATTAAAATTAAATTATCAGTATGTGGTGATCATACTGTAAGACAAATGCATGTCAGATCACTATATTGTATACCAACTATACTTAAATAAGTAAATAAAAATTACATTGTAAATTACAACTAAAGAATCATATAGCTTGATTCTACCTTTAGTCGCTATGTGTCCTTTGGAGCATTATCTCATGTTTATGAGGACCAGTTACCCAATTTGTAGATTGAGGGAAACTGCTTTCTTCTCTGCAGGTCTGTGGAGGCTTCTGGGAGACACTTTGCAGAGGTGCTTCCAGTCCAGGGCCAAGACTTGCAACCCACAGTGACATGCTTTTCCCTAAGCCAGCTTCCTACCATACACCTTTCAAACCATGCCACAGTGCCAGCACTCCTGAACAAAATTCATTGTCGTCCCTGCTTTCTGGCCTGTGTGACACATTTGGATTTTGCATAGTTCATAGTCAAGGTTTGAGCTTAGCAGGTTCTCAATAAATAGTTAAAAGCTGATATAATAGATCTAATTTCAAGGTGCATTAGGGGATTTAGCAAATCAGCTTCCGAGATTGTCTCTCACATCTTGTTTTAATTAGCTTTTTTTCCCACAGATGCACTTTAATAAGGAAAGAGTAAAAGAAATAAGACTATTGGGAGTGAGAGCCGGAGGGGCAACTACACTAAAGAGAAGGAACAGCGGAGCCTTTTCCACTTCAAGCACAACATGAAGGACAGGCAGTTGGGGACATCCCCCCTCCCCACTTTCCACGCACGTGCCTCGTTCCCTGTGAGTTCAGGGAATGCCTTTTCCTGAGCATTGGCATTAATCCCTGTCCTAAACAGCCTTGGAAATAGGAAGCAGGAGACAGGAAAGGTGGATTTAATGAAAATGCTTCTGTACTGAACACTTTCTATTGCCTTTCTGCTGTATCCTGTCACTACTCAACCATATGGTGTTAAAAACACTCTCTAAAATGCAATTCTATAAAGCTACTTTGCAGTTGTAATGGGTAATTGTGATCTACTTCACAGCTAGGAATGAATGAAACTGGCTCCTATGATACCACCAAATTTCAAAATGCATTAGAGGAGCAGGAGGGAGGAAGGAAGGAAGCTGATCACTACTAGATTCCCTGTAAATCAAAGTGGTTACCTCTAATAGTCTGTCAGAAGGGAGCCCTAGGGTGGTGGTGTCTAGTCATTAATCCAGCAGACTCCTGAGCTGTGCTTTTTATAACTGTCCCTCTCTATGGCCTTCTTATTCCACCTTTAAAGATGAGTCTCTGTGTCTAGACTTCAAGGCATCTTAACTCCCCTTGAACCACAAAGTTCATCTTCAACCACATTTGGGGATTCCAGAGGCTCCCTCCTGCAAGCATTCCAGCTCTGTCAGTTCAGTAGGAGGTAACCAATAATAGCTGGAGCAATTTGAGTTTGATTAACTCACCCTCCACATTAAGTAAAAAAAAAAAAAAAAAACATTAAGAGAAACTGCCCTAATTGACTGGGTTATATAGTACATGTTTGAACACCCTAGAAGAGACTTATTCATACCTGTAGTAGTTGCTGGGGTACATAGTTAGATCATTCTCATCGACTACACAGTGCAAGAAGACACATTAACGTGTAGAGACTACGGACAGAAACTGCAATGCATTTACCCAGGCCTCTGCCCTAGAATCAGAGATGTATGAGGATGTCAGAAGGTGGTGTTCATAAGACACCTTCACTGGGGGCTGCTGATCCCAAGCCACCCAGCTACATGACCCAAGATTCCTCGTCTTTAAAATGAAGGAAATGGGCCAGATGTGATTCGAAGGCTTTCCAGCTTTGACATTTTATGAACTGATGACATACACATTTGCTCAAGCACCCCTTACTACTTGCCATCTTTCTAGCAAGCAATACAAAGTTGGTACAAGTCACAGATAAAAAAATGTTACCAAATCCCTTCATCCTGTTTAAAAATAAACTGAGCCATATTAAAATTTTTAAGAGTGTATTTGAGCATTTATCATTGGGACCAGGCAGTGCCACACTGGTAGTGGTTAGTAGCATTCTGCCACCAGGACCTGGGAGAGACTTTTACAGAGATGAGACAGAAAGTAGGACATTTATAGATTGGTAAAACTTCAAGTCCAGGTGGCTATTTTTGACTGGTTGTCGCATGGTTTCAATTTCATTACCTTCAGGCATTTACAGGCTTTATGTTTGCTTAGGCAGGTTTCACCATCTTTAGAGCCACCTCAATCCAATGGCCTCATTGTTGAATTCATTTAACACCCATAACATTTTGGAGAGGAATCTCAGCCTAAGCCTACCCTCATCGCCAAGATAGACCTAGAAAACAGGAGCTTTTACCCTCAGGCCTGGGTATGGCTGTCACTCCAGGTTTTGCCTTTAATCAGCTAAATAACAATGGGAAATCTACTTAAAACGCTTGTCTGGGTTTCCTTGCATGTAATGTGAGAGCCAGTTGCATTGGAAGGATAAGAGTTCAGGTATGAGGAGTGACTGTACATGGTAAGGTCTTGATATTTTGCAGGCAGGCATCTGCTCTATGACATTGGCAATTCACACCACCTCTGTTCCTGCTTCTTCACCTTACATGTGTAGAGCAGGAAGAGAGAGATGAGTTCAGGACCTACCCCGGTCCCCAGATCCTCAGATCCTTGCAGGGCTCTGAAAGATGGCTCCAACACAATATACTGTATTCTGTTTATCTGACACATTTCAGTTTCACTTCATCAATTTGGGCTCTCCTTACAGTTTACTTTCGCAACAGTTTTTGCTCTGTGACAAAAGGTTTGCCAAAAGCGTGGGGATAATTGCTCAATTTTATCTCTTTTTAACAGTAACTCAATGCCTTTAACAAAATTTATAATCCTTTTGTACCTAAATGTTTATATGTGTTGTTAAACCATAATGTAAAAGTATATAAACATTTTCACATGTTCTACCATATCAAATATGGTACGTATGATAATGATTAGAACCACCAACCTAACATATTGTGAAAAATGCCACATATGCTTTTAATTATAGTTTCTGATTTTCAAGCATGAATTCAGGGAAAGGAGGAAGTGGCTTTCTATTTAACTTCTTTGCTGCTAACAGAATATGCATGTGTTTTGGCAAGTTTCCTAGAGAACATCTGTCTAAAAGGGAACATTGAGGAGTTAATTGACATCTACGGAGCCCAGGCAATGGTTGTGTGGCCTACGCGGCCTCTGTTAAACTTCTTAACTGTGTCTCCCTTTAAGCAGAGTCACAAAACAAACTATTGATTCTGCTCTTTAAGTGAAAAAGCGGAGCACAAGCAAAACTTAAACTGGTTTATTTACAGACGGGCTTTATGAAGTTTGTAAACAATTTAGACTCTTTTTCCAAAAGATTTCTTGGGGGGTGGTAAATGGCTTTTGGACATGTTTCCAATAGTTCATAACAAAAGAATGAATGAGAAAAAGGCTCCTTAGAATTGGATGGCAGGGGTAGGAAGGGCTGCAGATGGAATGGAGAATGAAGCAAACTAGCACTTTGACATTGCCTTGGTTCTGGTTGGAGGAAATGTGAATGATCTGAAAAATAATAAGGAGCCAAATAATTTAGAGGAACTGGCTGAACAGATATAAATGGAATGGGATTAAGTCTTCCCTTTCTCAATTAGGTTTGACAAGGAATGTGCAAATTAAGAAAGACACTAAATGTTGGGAAGTTGGTGGAATGTTAGAATTTGAACTTGCTATAAATTCTGGTATTTGTTTTTTGTTTTTGTTTTTTTAACTAAAGGTATAAATTATGTGGCACCTAATTAACTGAACCACATCAAGGACACTGAAGACTATGGTGATGGGTGATGGGTAACAAATCAGACATAGGGTTTCCAAATAAAATACAGGTGTCCAATTCACTCTGAATTTGGGTAAACAATAGTTTTAATTTGCTAAAGCTGCCAATTCTGGTCAGAGAATAACCTAAAATAGCAGAGAGCCACAAGTCAGACTCAGGTAAGGAAGCATAAACCGGATTGATCCAAAAGGCAGAGCTAGAGAGAGAAATCATGCAGGTGAGTAAAAACAGGAAACCATAAATTCCAAGGGAAGAACAAAGTGGTTGGAGGCTGGGGACAGTTGATAAAGGAGACTTAGGAACTGGGAGGTGTGCAGACCCAGCAAAAGAAAGCCAAAGCAGAACAGAGAAAGTAACTTGGTGAAGATTTGATAAGGCACACGGCAAGGCAATATGACCAAAGCAATTGTATTGATTTGTTTGGGCTACCACAACAAAGTACAGCAGACTAGGTGGTATGACAAAAATGTACTTGCCAGTTCTGGCAGCTAGAAGTTTGAGAACAAGTTATCATTAGGTCTTAGTCCTAGCCTTGTAGATAATCATCATTCTCCAATATCTTCAAGTAGTCATCTTTGTCTATCTGAGTCTCTCTCTTCTAGTAAGGATAACAGTCATACTAGGTTAGGGTCAACCGATATCACCTCACTTTCCTGAATTATCTCTGAAAAGACTCTGTCTTCAAATATAGCCACATTCTGAGGTATTGGGGGCTAAGACTTCAACGTATCAGTTCAGCCCATAACGTAGTATAATGCCTTCTAAACTTAAACCAATCCAGTTCAGTTCTGCTAGTATTTATACATACTAAATATAGGTGGTTTTTATGCCAGTTATTGAGGAAACCAAAATCCACAGGGCATGAATTCTGTTTTCAGATGCACCATATACTACCCAAGAAGACTGATTTAGAGACAATGGATCTAGGTCAAGTTCTCACATACCACCTCCTGGCTACAGAAGTTTATACAGTGTTATGACCTGATATAGAGCTGTAATAAAGCCTTGGCTTGTGGCAAAGTGGATAAGGTGCCAGCCTGCGAACCCAAAGGTTGATGGTTCGATTCCCTAGCCAGGGCACATAGTAAGGTTGCAAGCCAGGTCTCCAGCCAGGTCTGTAGCTGGAGGCAGGTGAAAGGCAACCATACATTGATGTCTCTCTCTCCCTCTCTACCTCTCTCCCTTCCCCTCTCTCTAAAAATAATAAATAAAATCTTTAAAAAATAAAAATAGTTGTAATCATATCTACTGATAAACTAGTCCTGACTACTACCAGTATTGATAGCAGTTCATTTCCTGGTGCTTGATGGTAGATCTTACTATTATAAACAATTTAGAAAACATATAAGGAGATAATAAATATTACCCTATAGGAATTTAGACATTTGCCCCCTAAATTTGTTATTAGAACTGAGCCTTAAAACAATAGGAGTATTTTACCAAGGGCCTGATCACAGTTCACATATGAAATAAGAAGCCTACACGTTTTTATATGTCTAGAGCAGAGTAGGACTGATGTGAGTGGCCAAGTGGTAGGTGTCACAGCATGAAGGGCGTTGAGTATCATGCTAAACTACCTGAAGATTTTACCATAACCCAAGGAAACACTGGGGTTTTTATGTAGTTTTATTTGTGTTTATTTATTTATTTTTTGCTGTTAGTTGTTCTTTTATTTTGTTTTAATTCTTTTCATGCACAATTAACTGCTTTTCAAAGATATATTGGAGTGCCTGACTATAATGAAAATGAAAAGAAAGTTAATAAAAATAATAGCTCCTTTCCAAGGTAATATATCTGGAAAACTGCAAATAGTACGACTAGACTTGTCCCTGCTGTAGTATCAATAGATAACACAATTCTATCAATTTTTAAATGACAAAACAAAATGAAAATCTCTCAGCCCCGGACTCCCCCCAACTCTTCCCATTTGGTACTATCAGTCCCCAGCTAATGTCATCAATAGGTTCTTGAAAACTGCTACATTAAGCAAAGCGACATATTACAAAACCAATTTTTCTCTCAAAAACAAGAAGATCCACTAATTTTTTTCCCTGATTTCAGGGTCTAATAACTTACACATTCCGAAATCTGGCCTCCATTTTCTCATTATTATTTTTCCTTTCAACGATATGCAAAATCTATGCATAAAATGTTAACTTGTTTCAATTTTTTATTAACATCTGATGTATTTTCCTCACTGCCTTATTTCCTTTCAAATTTCAAAGATTTTTTTCTATTAAAGTCACCTTTAAAACAATTCTGATCATGCTTTAAGACTTTAAACTTTGATTATTCTCCTTTTTAAAAAATTATTCTTGTTTGTTCTGTTATAGTTGTCTCAATGTTTTCCCCTTTGCCCGCCTATACCCCGCCCATCCCCTACTCCCAATTTTACCATAGGTTAATTGATATAAATAAGGCTAAGTTCCAACAGTGTATTTCTGGTCACAAAAACATAATTAAATTTAATAATGAAGACCCTAAACACTTCTAAATATTAAACATTAAAATGATTGTGAGCCCTGGCTGGTATAGCTCATGAATTGAGCTAGCCTGCAAACCAAAGGGTCACCAGTTCGATTCCCAGTCAAGGCACATACCTGGGTTTCAGGCCAGGTCCCCAGTTGGGGGAACATAAAAGGCAACCACATATTGATGTTTCTCACCCTCTCTTTCTTCCTCCTTTCCCCTCTCTCTAAAAATAAATGAATAAAATCTTTTAAAAAATGCATGCACTTAAGAAAGATTACTAAGAACAACTAAGATAATTATTTTCCAATCTGCTTATTTCAGTTCGGGATTGTGGATGGCCAGAGCCTATCCCAGCAGCTCAGCGAATCAGGTGGGAACCCATCCTGGACAGGACTCCCTTCCATCACAGGGCCACCCACGCCCACACCCACTCAGACTGGGACCCTGTAGACATGCCAATTATCTGATGTGCACATTTTGGGGATGTGGGAGGAAAACAGAGTACCCTGAGAAAACCCACCCAGACAGGAGAATGTACAAAAGCCACACAGACAGGGATTCCAGAGGGAATCAACTTTTTTTCCTTATTAGTGTTATAATAAAATAAATCAAACGAGCCTATGTTATTCAGGATGTGCATAAAAATGTTCAGATCTCTCATATTTTCTAAAAGAAAATTCCTCCTTTGCTCTTCCATCTCCTCTTTGCCTACCTTTCCACTTTATTTTTTGCTGTTCTTGTAATGAAGGAAAAAATAGTTTCTTATTACCAAGTGGAACATGTTTATTGCTGGTGAATTAGAAAATATAATAAGGAAAGTAAAAACAAATTACTAGTAACTCCCTTCATACACCAAAGGATAATTCAGTCTCTAAACAGGCACTCACACATATATTTTTATAATGTGAGATGGGATTAAACTATGCATTCTGTTTGGTAATGTGTTTTTTAACATAAGGTTTATATTTTAAAAAAGAGAAAATTATACAGTGAAGTTGTATTAACACTATCAAAAAATAAAATACTCTCATCTCTCCAGGGCCCTTCTCCTTCTTTATGGCCACTATTCTCCTGACTTCTCATTCTGTAAATTTGTCTTGCCTGCTTTTGAACTCTATATGGGGTATCTACTCTTTTCCAACTGGCTTCTCTCATTCCACGTTTTGTTTTTGATACTCAGTCATGCTATAGCAGTGGTTTACTCAGCTTTCATTGTTGAATAATAATTTATTACATGAATCCACCACTGTTCACCCATTCTCCTGTTCATGAGCACTCTCATTGTTTTCTGTTTTGAATTATTATGAATAATGTTGCTGTGGTGGTTACTGTACATATATTATGGAGCCCATTTACATTCATTTCTATTGGTATATGTTCAGGAATAGAGTGGCTATGGTAAGAGAGAATAGTTTTCAAAACTGATTCTACTAATTGACATTTCCTTCAACTTTATAAAAGGTCCCCATGTACCCACGTGGTATCACTCACCTTCCCTCTGCTTAGTTTCAACCCTCTGATGGATGTGCAGTGGAAGCTTTGTTGCTTTTGTATTTTTATTTCCTAGACTATGAGTGAGATTGAACATATGAGTGAGATTGAACATAATCCACAAGCTGTATGTCTGTTTTTGCAAAGTATTGCAAAGGCTTTGTTTGCCTTGTCCATTTTTTTTCTATTAAATTTTCTGCCTCCTTGTTATGATTTGTAGGTGTTCTTTATATATTCTGGATACAAGTGTTTTGCCAGACATAAGTATAACAATATCTTCTTATACTCTGTAGCTTGCTTTTTAAAAAATCCCATAAAGGTATCTTAATGAATAAAGTTTCTTAATTTTAATTGACTCTAGTTTATCAGTCTTTTTCAGTATGGGACAAATTACGTCCCATAATTTGTAAGTCTTGTTAATGATATCTTTATGCCAATGTGCAAAGGTATCTTTCAATGTTGTCTTCTAGAAGTTTATATTGTTCTGCTTTTAATGTTAGATATTCAAACTCCATAGTTGATTTATTTATATGGTGTTAAATGCCAAGTTTAAAGAGTTTAAATTCATATTTTTGCTTTTGTATCCTAATGACCCAATATCATTTATTTTAAACATGCGTCTATTCAACACTCTACAGTGTCCTCCCAGTTGTTTTATTTTTTCTTGATAATTCCAGTGTTTATGTATGTGTGGATCTATTTCTGGATTCTCACTTATTTTTCTGTAAATCCAAACTTACACATGGCTATTTAATCTTAATTGTAAATGAAATAAAATTAGAAAATTATTTTGTCATACTAACTATCAGTGCTCAATAGTGACCTGTGGCTGGTGGTTACCAGGGCAAAGTGAGCATGAAACGTTCTCAACATTAAAAAATATCACTGTAGATCTTTACTATCTAATTTCACAGCTCTTATGGCTATCTAGGAAATTTTTTATTGACTTATTATTTTGTCCACTGTTAATACTATAAGGTCTATAAACCTAGTCATTTCACTATTATATGTACAATTTCCAGAAGAGTTCCTGGTACATAATGTTTGTTGAGTGAATGCCTACAATTCTGCTATATCCTATGAAGCCTGGAATGCCTTCCTGAACCCACTGTATCCAACCATAGTGAGGTTTCCCAAGATTCTTAGCAAAGAAGGATTTCTTTTCATTTCAAAATCATTGGCATTTCTCCTATCTGCTGCTTATAATGGTTGTTGATAAAGATGTTTTTGCAGACATGAATGATATTAATAAACACTGGCTTTGAATACTTTGTATTATACAGAATCCTAAAGTTTACATTTATTAACTTATTTAATACTTACATCAACATTATTAAGAAATACTGTTATTGTCTACATTTATGGGTGAGAAAACTAAGAAGGAAAGACGTTTAATAACTTATCCAAGGTCACATCACCAGAGAATGGAGCACCAGATTTGAGCCCAGATGTCTGCTACAGAGCCTCTCAACATAACCATAATAATCTTCCACTCATTTTTGTTTATTATTTTTAAAAATAATAAAATTGCTATTCAGTGCCGCAGAACATCTTAAGCTCTGTGTATTTATTGCTCTTTGCCACCTCTGCTTTCTGTTCAAAGTACAAGCCATATTTTCATTAATTTATAACCTTAATGTTAATGGTGTAAATTATTTAGATACTCTCACTTTCTAGGTGAAGTTCCTAAGAAGCAGGGCAGGAATTTCAGTGCATAAAAGAGAGGCAGGCGAGGGAGGCCTGATGGAGCGGAGGAAAGATTTGTGTAAGAATGTAGCCCCAGCTGGTGTCCAGCTTCAGGCTGCTCTTTTGGGAGCTCTGGGGCAGTTGTTGTTTCTCAGTCAAGAAGACTGGCCCCGCATAACCCCTGTTAGTCAGTTATTGGCACTGGGCTGCCCTGGTGTGTGCGTCAGTGTAACCTGCAGGGAAAGCACTCCTCTTTAGCGCAATCTAGGGAAGCTCTCTGGAGAAAAAGGGAACTATAATCCATGAACCACCAACATTCACCGGAGCGGGAGTGGGGGGAGCAGGTAAGTACACGGGCCCAAAACAGGGCATCTTGACCAGAAGCACTAACAGCATTCACTTTCCTCACTGCTCCGTTAAAAATGCTCCTGATTTCTCTGCTATATATGATTAACACGAAATAGTGTTCAGCATCTACATGCAGTTGGCTGGGTTTGTGTGGATTTCACAAAACATTCACATCCCTGATTATTGCCGCTGTCTCTGCTTCAAGAATACATACGCTGCGCGCGTTTGAAGACTTCCAAATGCACTGACATCAGAATGAAATAAGAAAACCCTAAAAAACATTTGAAAGGCAACTAGTAAATAAAAACAGTTGATAGACATTAGGATCCACATCTTGAACCTCAGTTAGGAAAGTGATATACCTTTAAGGAGGAGCATGCGCATTAGCAGCTTTTGGTGTCTAACGGAGCTCAGGAAATGTAGACAGGAAGATGTGGAGTTATTTGGAAAGCTCAGTAGGATGAGAGGGCACAAAGCATGTCTCCCCCTGTTTTACTGATCTTTATACTCTGTTCTGTTTATGCTCTTCAGAAGAGTGGTTATGAAAAACCAGATATTACACTCATTGGCTGTGAACGTGACACCACACAGCTGCTTGCCTTGACTTGATGCCTCCAGCGGGAGCCAGCGGGAATACTTACCCCACACCTTCCCTTTGGAAACTTGCGTACAATGTAAACTTCAAAGGCCTGGAACACCTGTGTAACCTCATCTGTGCCGTAGATCAGCCCTCTGCTCCCTGCCTCCAACTAAAGATGTTGGATGAGAGTCATCATACAAGGCCTCCATGGCCTGTGAAGGTCTTCTCTCCCGTGGGTTCTGTGGAGACCTCAGGGAAAATGATCCTTAGCGTCTCTAAAGTGAAGAGCTAGGAGCAAGAATGCTGAGTAGCGAGCATCATTTTCTCATCCTCGTGCAGCCTCAGTAAAAACATCAAGGCAAGTAAAATATTTTGGTACCACTTTGGTAATGAACTTTGAGGACCTCCCCCCATCCCGCCCACCAGTTTTTATGGATCGTTTCAGTTTTCCAAAGTGAGATATGACATGTTTCGATTGCTTCCAACAGGTCAAATGACATTGTTTGAAATCAGTTTCCTTCATCGTTTTATTAGATTGCGTGCTCTCAACTGGGCGGTATTATTTTTTCTATTGTGCTTTTGCAAAACTGACCACTCTTGGAGCTTGATGGCTGTAACCTGTTTCTTTCTTTCTTTCTTTCTTTCTTTCTTTCTTTCTTTCTTTCTTTCTTTCTTTCTTTCTTTCTTTCTTTCTTTCATTCAAGTTTCTTCTTCTTTCCAGGCTATAACCACTTAACACTTTCCTCCCCTTTGAACAGCAACGCAAGGGAGGCAGAATAAACAGCCTCCTGCAGCAAGGGGGCAATATTTCAATAGCACATATTGCTACCCACATACCTCAGCAGAATGTGCTAAAGTAAACAAAATGATAGCATAATTATACTAGTACCAATTATGTTAATTAGACTCCATACACGCTTCATTGATAAGCAACTGTGCCACAAAGAAACACTAGAAGCCTAGTGCTTAAGTCTTTAGCAGTTTTGTGGTGCATATGCTACTATGTTCTTGGGTAACGTTTTAGCATCTCACAATTTATTTTTCTTTTAGAATGCCTTATTATTTTTTTTTTTAAAGAAAAACACTAAAGGACATGCCATCCCATGTTACTAGAGAAGTCAGAGAATCTGAGTTGTCATCTATGCCTGCTATATTCTGCCATGTTCCGGTTCCTTTCTCCGTGAACTTAAAATGAAAAACGATAACATGTCCCATTTCACTAATTAAAATTCAGCTTAAGAAAATGGATTTGCTTGTCAGTTCACTCCAAATTATATCATTTGCTTTGCTATCACCCATAAAATAGAACTCCTTAGGGAAAAGACCATCAAAAGCTATTGTTCACATTAAGGTTGCATATTTTGTGTATGGGGGGGCTAAAACTTGGAAAAATTTGTGATTGCCCCCAATTATTTTGACAGGTTTATGGAACACCTAATTGTTTTAATAAAGAAGGTCATGGGTTGCAATGATACAGAAGATAGAAAAAGACAGGTCATGACATCAACTATAAATGCTCAGAAAGGAAAAATTATAGTTGTAAACTATATGAATCACTAAGTGCTAATTTGATAAAAATAATTTCAATATCAAGTAGTCCCAAACTTATAAATAAAATTAAAAGTGAATTAAAACTTATGCCAAATAAGGGGTTCAAGAAGGACAAAAGTGTATGTCTAGTCCAGATATTACCTAAGAGACATTATCATAACGGAGTGGCAAATAATTGCTCCAAGAAAAAAATAAGTTGTCTTTATCCTTAACACATTGCCAAGAATTCATAATATTAAAACAACTGCATATAAAATCAGAGGATAAAATAAGAAACTAAATGTTATTCTACAGTCAGAGCAACACAGAAGAATGTTGCTTCTTAAAAAGAAGTCCAGGCAAATTAAATTCCACCTTTGCATTTCATTCCAGTTACTTACTCTTTCACTTTCTCTCCTTTACTTCTTATTTCCTACCTGTTCTTTTCCTTAAAATCTGCCCTACTTTTTCACTTGAATAATTTCCCCCACCCTAATGTCTTTCTCTCCAAGTTTACATCTTTCTCTTCCCAAGATCTCTTGAAATGGTGGATGATAACTGCACTCTCGGGATTTTTTATCCTTGTTACCATTTGGCTGGCTGCTGAGGGTGTTCTATTAAGGGGACATGGCCATTGCAAGATAGTTTCAGTTACTTCAACAACTAAAGGAGACAGGTGATCACATGCAGATTTCTGTCTCTTAAAAAAAAGAGGCTATAGTGTATAGTCAATACATTATATTGACTAATATATTGTAATTAGTTAGTCAATCACACATTGATTTTTTGTTTGCAATTGGCTACACTCATCCATCTGCAAAACATTGCTACATCTTAACATTTAGCAAGAATAGCATTTGGTAAGAACTGTGCACACTAGATAAGAAACACTAAGAGTTGGTGACTGACCATCTGTAATAATGTGAAAGGTTATTACGAAAAGGGATGTTGCTCATGATCTGCTCTCTGCTGATTGATGAAGGAGTGGATTAAATTATCACCAGAGAGATGATGCTAGACAAAAGGAAGAACACTATAGGTTTGGGGAGGTGATATTCTCTAGGATGGATTACAATGAGACTGTAAAATCCTTTCTGTAAAATTGTATGTTTGGAAATGGAAGACTGCTCTCTGTCCCAGACAGTGTCAATGAATATTTGTTTAATAATTGTTACTAGAGGGGGGAATGGAGGGGTGTGGAAGGGGAGGGCAGTGGGGGAAAATGGGATGAATATAATACAACAACAATAAAATAAAATTTTAAAAGATTGTTATTAGCCCTGGCTAATAGCACAGTGGATAAGGTGCCAGCCTGAGAACCTGAAGGTCGCTGGTTCGATTCTCAGCCAGGGCACAATAACCAGGCAGCAAGCCAGGTCTTCAGCCAGGTCCATAGCTGGAAGCAGGTGAAAGGCAACCACACATTAATGTCTCTCTCCCTCTCTGCCTATCCCTTACCCTCTCTCTAAAAATAATAAATAAAATATTTTAAAAATTGTTATTAAAGAATCCTCTGCTTATAAAATATATCTGGAGAAATAGTAAACATGGATAAAATGGAAAGAAAGTGTTTAAGTTTGGAGTATTTATATTGTCCAAAGCACATTTTATTTTACTTTCTCTTGCTTCTCCCGAATAGTATCCTATGAATTTTTGTTTGTTTTTACTGTTTATTTATTTATTTATTTTTAAGTTAAATTTTCACTTACACTTTTCATGCAATATTATTTTGTTTTAGTTTCAGGTGTGCAATATAGTGGTTAGACAATCATATTCTTTACAAAGTCATTACCCTGATATTTCAAGTACTAACTTGGCACCATTCATAGATATTAAAGTGATATTGACTCCATTCCTGTGCTGTGCTTTTACACTCTCAGGACTGTTTTGTAACTGCCTATTTGTATTTTTTAATCCCTTCCCCTTTTTCACCCAGCTGTCTAACACCTTTCCTCCCTAACAACCATCAGTTGTTTTCTGTCTGTGAGTTTGTTTCTATTTTGTTTGTCCATTTTATTCCTTAGATTTCACATATAAAAGAAATCACATGGTATATATCTTTTTCTGACTGGCTTATTTCACTTAGCATAATACTCTTCAGGTCCATTCATGCTATTACAAATAGTAAAACTACATAATTTTTTGTACCTGGTTAATATTCCATTGTATGTATGTACCATAACAGTTTTATCCACTAGCCTATTGACAAGTGAGCAAATGGGTTGCTTTCACATCTTGGCTACTGTAAATAATACTGCAATAAACATCGAGATGAATATATACTTTTGAATTAACTTTTCTGGTTTTCATAGATATATACCCAGAGGTAGAATTGCTGGATCATTAACTTTTGGAGAACACACTATACTGTTTTACTTTGTGGCTGTGCCAGTCTTTATTCCCACCATAGTGTACTGGGTTCCTTTTTTCACATCCTCACCAACAATTATTGTTGGCTTATTTATGGGTGATAACCATTCTGTTCATTTATAAGGTGATACCTCATTGTGGTTAAAAGTTGCATTTTCTTATTCTTTGGCAGTGTGATATTACAGAGAAATTATTCTTCTGCCATTGTTCAGCTCAGTCATCATACTCTTAATTGCCTTTTGTATTTCATTTTCCTTTTTCTAGTTCCTTGGATTGTTAGTGTCTTTGTAACTGGTTTCTTAAGAGCCCATATATGACTAAAATGTTAACCATTTCTCATGCATTGCAAATGAAATACCATGTTTTTGTTATTTTACTGTGTTGTTTTATTTTTTGGTTGTAAGAACATGAGTATTGATATATAATCATGTTCTGTTTAGAAGAAAAAAGCTTCTGACAATTAGTGATGTTGATCATCTTTTCATATATCTATTAGACTTCTGTATGTCCTTTGGAAAAGTGTCTAGTCAAGTCCTTGGTCCACTTTTTAACTGAAAATTTTTTACATTGAATTGTATGAGTTCTTCATTAATTTTAGATATTAACTCCTTATCAGATGTATCATTTGGAAATATTTTCTCCCATTTGGTAAGTGTCTTTTCATTTTCTTGATAGTTCCCTTGCTGTACAAAAACACTTTAGTTTGCTATAGTCTCATTTGAGATTCTCTCTTCTCTTTCCTGTCCCTGAAGAGACATATCAAAAATAAAATTACTTAGAGATATACCAAGAACTTTACTGCCAAGATCTTCTAGAAATTTTATGGTTATAACTCTTATATTGAAGTTGTAAATTCATTTTGAGCTTATTTTTATATACTTTATATTCACTTATATATTCACTTTGTACATGTATCTGTTCAGTTTTTCTCAACACAGTTTATTGAGTAGACTGTCTTTACCTTTTTGTATGTTCTTGTTTCTTTTGTTATTTATTGATTGACCATATCAGCATGGGTCTATTTTGGGGCTTTCTATATTGTTTCATTGATTTCTCTATTTTTGTTTCATTTATACTAATACAATGTTGTTTTGGTTACTATAGCCTTGTAGTGTAGTTTGGTGTTAGGTAGCATAATTTCTCTAACTTTGCTTTTCTTTCACAGATTGCTGTAGCTCTGTGGCTATTTGGGGTCATTTATAGTGTTGTATAAATTTTTAGATTATTTTTTCTAATTCTGTGGAATACATCAATGGTATTTTAATAGGAACTGCATTGTAACTACAGGTTGCTTTGGATGGTACAGATGTTTTCATGGTATTCAGTCTTCTTGTCCATTATTCTATACGTATTTCACAACCATGTTCTTTTTTTTCCATTTTAACTACTCCTGTCTCATTCACACTTTTAACGTTGTTCCCTGAACTCATGAAACAGTCTCCAAGACCATCTCTCAGCCTCTAGTTCTGAATTCTATTTTCCTCTAGCTGCCATGGAAAATGAGCAATTATCACTTAGAAGAATATATTCTGAGAATTTAGAAGCAAATGTTCTCAGGGAAAGCTTGGTTTCTGTTCAAGTGAGGCTATAGAAATGTGGTACATACCCGAGGGATTAAGGGGACAGACCCTGATATCAAACTGACTAATTAGTTCAGACTCAAGCTGCCCTATCTATTGGATGTGTGGTACTGGGAAAACTACTTAGGCTTTCACTCCTTCAGGTTTCTCACCTTATAAAGGAAGATAGTCACATTATATAGAGGATGTGAGAGCTGAGTGTGATAATGTCTGTAAAATGTTTACACCACATCTGGTAGATAGTGAGGAGTGAGTTAGTGCGATGATAGTAAGAGTGATGATAACAGTTACTATTTTCAGAGGAAAATTCTCTGAAAAAGTTGAAATAGAGCAATGAAGTTAGCTTGAAGGATCAGAAAGCTATTGCACACTTTCTTGACTCACATTATTCCATCTACCTGAAGTTTTGTCCTTCCCTTCTCTGAGAATTTCAAAGCTAAAGAGAGATCCTTTATTCCAAAATTGGTATTGGGTTCAGTGCCTAATGATAGGATTAAATTGAAGTCTTACACCAAAATGAATTTTAGGTAAAGGCTTAAATGAAATTTGAAACACTAAAGCATTTGAAAAACACACAGGAGGATTTAAATTTTATCCTTGTTTGAAAAAACTTTATAAAAATTACCAAAGTCATTAAAAATTTGATAATTTTAACCAAGTAACTTATTTAAAATTCTACATGATGAAAATACCTAAGTGCAATAAAAAGGCAGATGATAAACTGGGTAAACATTTGCAGAACATACAGCAAAAGACTAACTTTCCTGTACTAAAATTAGATTAACTACATATTCTTAAAGTTTTAAAAGATATTAAGTGTAAAAGAGAAAGGGCAAACCAGTACATATACACATATAAGTATATACACATTACTACATATTCTCTTTTTTATAATATACATCATTACATATTCTCTTTTTTACTTTTTACATAAATAGAAACATTTTTACATATAATATATATCACTTTTTTACTGACTATATATGGCTTCTTTCCATCACAAAACTGAAACTCTTTCTAGTAAACCTTCCCCGAAATCCTGAACAAGTAAAAGGAAGAAGGGAAAGAAGGAACAAAGAAAGGAAGGTAAAACTTCTTTAGTATCTCAACTCTTATAGTAATTAACTCTTGTCTTTTTAATTGTTTAGAAGGTAGAGCAAAATTAGGTTTAGTTGTGAATAAGCAAAACACAGAGTATATTCCTATATTATTAATTATTGTATTATTTTCTATATGAACAACTGTAAACTTACTTTTACTCCACCCTCTATTATTAAAAAAAAAAAAAAGTGTTATCTCCTCTACTAGAACACAAGTTATTTAGAACAAAATTATTTGTTGATCATCCTAGTGTCTTATACTGTGCCATTTAGTAGATACTCTATACATACTTTTAAAATGAATAAATAAGTGAATGATTATCTCAATCTATTTCATGTGTGATCTTTTGCTTGCTTCTTATTACTTCCTGTGCTTCTACTATGTCGCATGGATTTTCTAACATTTTGGAAAGTCCAAAATAAATATTACATGGTAGCTCACATTTTTTTCCTCTAAAGGAGACTTTTATACCACTGAGTCAAAAAATGTCCCAAAGCCTTGTCATCTTTTTTCAATCTTCCTCTTTTAGAAGGACAATCCCATTAAGAGAGCATGGCATAGACACACTTGTATATTCTTCAAGAGAGTTTCAACATATGCAAGTAAGTAACCTTCCACCAACTGTATTTTATATTTGTAGTAAGCTTTATTGAAATGATTTTTATGAATTGTGTGTAATTTGAAGCTTTATACTGCATACAATTTAGGTGTAATTGGTTGGCTGAATAATTCTTGGCTACCTGATCATCAAATTTTATAGCACAGTTTGCTATGTTAAATCACATTTTTTAAATGTGGCTCTAGTAATGAAAGTCTATTAACATTCTTGAGTGGTATTTCATATAATAAAATTGCAAGCATATGAGAATAAAATAAAATGCTCAATGTTCCTAATTATCAGAGAAATGCAAATTAAAACCACAATGAAATGTCACCTCACACCTGTCAGGAATGGCTACATTCAATAAATCAACAAACAACAAGTGGTGGCGAGGATATAGAGTAAAGGAAACCCTTGTGCACTGCTGGTGGGAATGAAGAGTGGTGCAGCCACTGTGGAAAACAGTATAGAGTTCCCTCAAAAAAATAAATAAATAAATAAAACTGCTTTATGACCCAGTGATTCCACTTTTGGGACTAATCAAAAGTATATGCACCCCTATGTTTATTGCAGCATTATTTATGGCAGCCAAGATCTGGAAGAACCCAGTGTCCATCAGTAGGTGAGTGGATAAAAAAGCTGTGATACATTTACACAATGGGACATTATTCAGCCATAAAAAGGAAGAAAATCTTACCCTTTGTGACAGCATAAATGGACTTGGAGAGCATTATACTAAATAAAATAAGCCAGCCAGAGAAAGACAGTACGGTATGATTTCACTCATATGTGGAATGCAATAAACAAACTGAACTATCAAGCAAAATAAAGACAGACTCATAGGTAGAGAGCAGGCTGACAGCTATGAAGGGTGGAACTGGGTGAAGTGGGTAGAGGGATTTAGCAAAAAGAGGGAGAGAGAAACATGAACAATCAATGTGGTGATTTTGTAAGGAGGGGGGTTGGTGGGAGAAGGAGGAGGACATAAGAAGGATAAATGGTGATGGACGGTGATGGACAGAGACTTGGCTTGTGGTAGTAAACACACAATAGATTGTTTAGATGATACACTGCAAAATTTTACACCTGAAACCTCTATAATTTTGTTAACCACTGTCACTCCAACAAACTCAATAAAAAAGGAGAGAATAATGGTGTGAAATTAAATTGGGTCCAATATGTTATTAGCAAGGCTGGCATCCACCTAACAGCTTCACAGAGTGGGGTCTGATCCCTGTGTAACTGAGAAATCTTATTCGTTAGTTCTTTGATTCCACATCTGAGAATAGCTTTATTTATTTACTCACAAGTTTCTGCAAGTTCTTCAGATGTCTTGATCAAAGATCCATCTCCAAGATCATTCTATCCTCTTTGCCAGAATATTATCCAAGGATTTCATCCAAGAAGGCAAAGGCTTTGCTACTAAGTCATTCAAGTGGCAATAAGCAACATGTTAGAAAATTTGGTCAGAGCTTGGGGTTAGAACATTATACTATAAGGCTTTTAGAGTAATGGACTTTAAATATCACATTTGCACATATAATAGAAAGAGACATTTTAGGTAAAGTACCACACGTGCCTGCATGCATGCAGAAGTACCCATCTTTGGTTCTCCCGTGTGTTTATAAAATGAATTTCCAATGGATAGCAAATGTGATCCAGATCACATCATTTTTACACTTGTATTTTGAATCTGTAAGAGTATGCTTTTCTAAAATTCCAAATAAATCCCTTTCTTCCATTATGCTATCAAAATTCACAACCACAAATATGCACTCTGGTATTTATCTGCCCTAATCCATCTATATATGCATGAAATTATTGTAACAGAAATGCAGTCTGGGCTGCCTGGCACAACAAAAACCAGACTTATGAAAGAAGTGCTGTTACAAAAGGGAAGAGCTTCATTCAGGTGTCATGACCTAGGAGAACGGTGGACTCCTACTGCAAAGATCATTCCTCTTCCTGCTCAGACCTGCGGTTCTTATAGGGATAGGGAAGTGAGACCTTTTTTTTCTATCTAATTATTTTGCTAGCTTTTGGCTCAAGCCCTGTCCATTCATCTTTCTAGCTTTTGGTGCACTCAATGTAATAACCTCTCCT
The DNA here is from genome assembly GCA_004026585.1 of Noctilio leporinus. Taxonomy (NCBI): domain Eukaryota; kingdom Metazoa; phylum Chordata; class Mammalia; order Chiroptera; family Noctilionidae; genus Noctilio; species Noctilio leporinus. Next base: position 10,707 of record PVIW01009726.1, on the reverse strand, counting down.
TACTCCACGTTGGCCAATGAGGGAGACTACCCATAGTTACCTGTCTGTGGTAACATTATCAACCTAAAAGTCAGTATACATGGGAGGAAACAGATCCAACAATCTGTGGTCATATTGAAACAATAGTCTAAGGATAAACATGGGGAGGTTCATGACCAACTGTCCTGGTTTGCCTGGGAATGAGGTGTATCTAGGGATGTGGGATTTTCAGTGATAAAACCAGGATGATCCTGGGAAAACTGAAATAGATTACCATCCAAATAGATTACTTGTTTTTAGTATAATGTTGTTTTCATCATTTCGCCATGCCTGGCTCATTTAGCTCTACTTGGAGGTTGTTATACCATTGCTGTAGTCACCATTGTTGGAAATTTTCTCAATATCTAGAGCAATTGTGACTTTATATGTCTCACAGAGAAAGCTTGCTGGCAAAATCTAACATGGGAAAAAAACTGGAGAGAGATAGGCAGTAAACTTTAGCATTTTTGCAGTACCAAGTCTTCTACTTTGTCTTTTTCCTAGAATATACCTGTCCTTCCATTCTTCCTCTATTCCATTCCAGAACTCACTGTGCTCCCAAGAGACAGAGAGCACCTGGTATTATTGGACCCACAGATGTGCAGACTTAAGTCACATGCTTGCATTAGCTCTGAGCCTTTATGATAAGTGTATTCTAGATTTGTGGGTTTATTTATATATTTTGATGTATGGTGTGTTAAATATATCTTTGGTAATATTTATTGGTTTGAATGGATAATTGTTTCAAATGACCCTCACATTTTAGGAAATCTTGGAAGTTTATGGAATTAAAAGTATCCTCTATTTAAGCTCACATTATCATCACACTATTGGATATGCATTATCCAGGGAAGTTTTGAAAATGAAAGGAGAGAATTCAATCTGTTTGACCTGAGAGAATGTGACTAGTTCATTTTTATAATTTTACAATGAAAAATCTATTTTGAAATCAGAAAACATGAAAGTAGTGTTCATTACCTTGAAAACCTTCTGGGAATGGTGAGAACTAGCATTTGTTGAGCCTTTGCTACTTCTCAAGCATTTGCTAACAACTTTGCTGTGGTTATTTCACTTAAACTTCATAGCAGTCTTCTGAAATCGGCATTATTATCCTTGTTTTACCAATTAGGTATCTAAACTCAGAAAAGTTAAGCCATTTGCTTAAAGTCACAGAGTTGGTGTTGGTAGAGTGAGAATTTCTACAGAGTTCCTCTGTTCCACATGCTATGCCCTTTCCTACTCTCCTCCACCAACTCTCCCCACTCATTCAACAAGGGTTAGGTCTGTGTAAGGCAAAGAAACACAGCAGAAAACGAGACAGACTTGGTTCTTACTGCTTTTATAATGAATGCTTAGCGCAAGTAGTCTCTAAATTTGTACGCAGTGCATCCTCAAAATGTTCTAAAAAGCCAAAGTTAAACTTTTTTATTGTTATTGTAGCACCTAATACTTGTGGCTTTTGTGATTAAGAAAGTAATACATCCATTTTAATTTAAAATTTAGATATTATTTAATTTTTCAAATTTATCTTGATCGTTGACCCTATTATAGAGTCTCACTGCACCCCCTTCCCTCGGGCCATCACCACACTGTTGTCTGTGTCTATGGGTTATACATATATGTTCTTTGGCTAATCCCTCCATCTTCTATCATGCAGTTCCTCTCCCTCTTCCCCACTCCCCTCTGAGAGCTGTTAGTCTGTTCCATGCATCCATGTCCTGGCTTTTGTTCATCAGTTTATTTTCATCATTAGATTCTCCACAGATCATATGGTATTTGCCTTTCTCTGACTGGCTTATTTCACTTAGTATAATAATCTCCAGGTCCACTCATGTTGTCACAAAAGACTTTTTAATCCGTTCATCACTTGGGCTGTTTCCATATCTTGACTGTTATAAATAACACTGCGATAAACATAGAGGTGCATATATGCTTTCTGATTGGTGTTTTAGGATTCTTAGGACATATTCCCAGAAGTGGAGTAACTGGGTAAAAAGAAGTTCCATTTTTAATTTTTTGAGGAAACTCCATGCTGCTTTTTATAGTGGCTGCACCAGTCTGCATTCCCTCTGGTAGCCACATCCTTGCCAGCCTTGTCGTTTATTGATTTATTGAAGGCAGACATTCTAATATGTGTGAAGTGATATCTCATTGTGGTTTTAATTTGCATCTCTTTGATAATTACTAATGTTGAGCATTTTTTAAATACGTCTATTGGTTATTTGTGTGTCCTTTTTGTAGAAGTGTCTATTCAGGTCCTTTGCCCATTGAGTCATTCTTATATAATTTGTGTGACCTTTACCCAAGGTTATAATTAATTGCTGACTTGTATACTAACATCCTTTCCTCAGCCTCCCAAAATTGAATGAAGATTAACAATAATAAAATACTTAAATGAATACTTCATTGAAAACAAATAGATCATATTAATTTTAAATAGCTAATTCAATAAACTAATCTGATCAATCAATTGGTCTACAAAGTCATTAACACTGTTTTAAACAAAAATATGTAGGAAAGAGTTTCAAAATGAAATATGTTTTTCATAGATACTCAACCACAGTTTGATTTATAAAAATAGTCCCTAAGAGAAGAGCTAACTTCATTCTTAAAGGATAGCCACTAAAAGACCGTAACTTTTTTTTCTTTTGTACTAGTTGAGCAACTGGCTGGTTCTGTATAAGCTTTCTAAAGCAGAGTTTGTAGCAATTTATACTCTTTGTCTTGCATGTGTATGTGGAAACAATAATCCCAATTATTCAGAAGCTTGAGCCAGAGTATTCTTTTAAATAAATCTTGATCCCAAGCTCAGACTGAGATTTCCATAGAGCAGCGATAACTCTGTCATTACCAAGTTATTATTCTTTTTTTAATAATGCAAGAAAAAGCATCTGCAATTTATATTTATCTCAGATTTCTAAATGTGATGGTATCATTGCATTAATTGCCATGTTGCATATATTCTACATGACTAAATAGGCCAACAGCCATCCAAAGCCATCCAAGGGAGCATTTGTTTTACATCTGGGAGAGATGCTTAAAGATGCTGACTTTCAAATGCCCCCAGCACACCAAGAGATCTTTCATATCCAGAGAATGCTAAGAAACACTTGTATTTCCTTTTATTCTGTCAAATTTAAGATATTAGTTACTTAGAATTATAGGCTGGATGGATCCTCAGAGATTATTACCTCTGAGGTGGCCTTCACAATGTTTTAGGAGTGTAGTGAACGCTTTAGTTCAAATACAACCTGATGGGGACTCCCATTATTTAAAGTGAACACTAGATAAGCCAGTTACAGAATTTCAAAGAACATTTACATATTATTAGGTCTCATCAATACGGTAGAGCATAGATATATAACTCACATACATATGCAGACTTTATATTACAGTTTTTAAAATATTTTTGAAAGAGAAACCCAATCACACCTCTGAGGCATTTTTTGGAACTATGACAGTTCCTAAAAACAGTTCAAAAAACTTTGTCCTGGCTGGTGGTTCAGTGGAAAAGCATTGGCCTGTGCACCCAAAGGTCACTGGTTCGATTCTCAGCCAGGGCACATAACCAAGTTGCAAGCCAGGTCTCCAGCCAGGTCCATAGTTGGAGGCAGGTGAAAGGCAACCATACATTGATGTTTCTCTCCCTTTCTTCCTCCTTGCCCTTCTCTCTAAAAATAATGAATAAAATCTTTTTTAAAAATTAAAGAAAAAAAAACTTTATTGTACCTTCACCATCTTGTTTTGAAGAAGAGAAAAATAAGGCCTATAGGTTAAAATGTTATTGCCAAGAATACATAATGACAAGGCCAAAACTCAAACTCATGTCCTTGAATCTTATTATTGGAAGAATGGTTTTCTCTGGATACATTGAACACTCACCCAGCATTAGGCAGTTAAATTACTTAGCACTTGTAACAACTTTATGAAGAAAAATGAATGCCATAATCCCCATTGTTAAGAAGCTGAAATTTAGAGAGCTTAAACAATTGATCATATTTCCAGAACAAATAAAGGTCAGAGCTTTCATTGAACTCTATTCAGCTTGACATTCATGTTCAGGTTCATGTCACTAAACTGTAATGAATCTCTATTATTTGGCTCCATGACCTAAAGGGCAAGATTTGGAGTGGAGCAAATTTAAGGCTAGAAACTCTCAGTTTCTCTCTCTCTGGATCCTCTCTGATGTGCTTTCAACTAAATAGATTCAGGAGGAGCTACTCCGACTGGTTCTATCTTTCAAATTCTGCTTAGCCCAGCATGGCACCCCGAAGACACTGTGTAAGGAGGTAGTTCTGCCTCTGGCTGTGCCTAGAATTGCTGCCAAATTAAAGAAAACACATTTTTTAATTTAAAAAAGAGAACTGAGAATTTGGACAGAATTGGATCATTTCTACAGTAGCATCATTGGCAGTAAGAAGATATTTCTAAACTGAAATAAATATGACCATTGAAAAGAAAGGGCTGCGTGCTTTTCATTTTGTGCCCACACCTCCTAAGTATGTTTAAATCCTTTAAATCTGAGTTTAATTCGTTCTCTTTCTTAATATCCATCATAAATCAAAATGCTCTAAATTCTATCAGAGCATTGACTACATGTAGTAATTAACATTTAAAATCATTATCTGGCTCCTGAGGGAAATTTCACAGGTGAGATGATCCGACGCTACTTTCGAGCTGACTGTAGGTCAGAAGCACCAAATCACCCTCTATAATTGTACTCGATAGGTAATCTCATCTCAGCTCATGAGAGACTCCAACTAAATTAGGTCAAATTACCTATTACTTCTCAGGGGTACATTCCAGCCCTGCACAGGTTAAATTGCATAGCCTGGCCTGTGATTACCCAGAGGCTGGCTTTGTTAGAAATACAGCACAGGTCTGAGGTACCACAGCTAGTCCTGAGGAAACTACAACTTGACTATGAATTGGCTTAAAACAGCTTTTAAAGATGGCTGTATGATTTGTGTTTAAGATCTAAAATCCTGGATGGAGAAAGAAAACCAGTAGTCTCAGTGTTGTATGAAAGCAACAATGATATAGGAAAGTCTCTTCACAAATGATGTTAAATCCATTTTATAAATGTAACAGTTCATAAAAATTTTATACAAATAATAATAATTTGTAATAAAAGACACAGAAGAAGCAATCTTTATAATTCTCAGACAACCCTGTAACAGGTAATATTCTTAATTTTGTTTTTCAGATGAAGATTGTGAAACACAGCAAAGTTCAATAACTACTCCAGGCCACACAGCTGGTTTCAATCCATATAATTTGGGTGCAGAACTCTGCATGTTTCATAAAAACACTCCCATGATTCTAATGCATGCCCTTAGAAGAAAACTGTTTCAATCCTTCTTATACACAGCATGGTGCTGGGCTGAACAGGTAGGATGTCATTGCCTTCCCAGATCTTACATCCTTGGTGTAAAGGATGGTGTCTTTTCTGTGCTCATAAAGCTTTGTAGGGCAAAGAAAGGCCACATGTTCTTTTCCCCCAACCAGGTGTATTCTTAGTATAAGTAGGTGGCATTGAGGCAAGGTGTTTATCATTTTTACATTACCTTTAAATGTAAAGGAGAAATGATTTGGTCATGCTGTTGGGAGTTCTCTACAGTGCATAATTTAACATGTATTATCTAGCTTTCTCTTTACATGTTTCAACCCTCTACCAAGAAATTTTTTCTATTCGGAGAAGTAAATGTACAATTTTGCCCCAGGATGCTCTTCCATTGTAAAACAATTACCTTGGCTAGATAAAGCTTTTTACACTGAGACTGTTCTTGCATATACTAATTATCTCATTTGATATTCAAAGCATTCCTATGAGATGTACATAGTAGATAGTCTTTTTAATGTCTCTATTTTATAGATGAGAAAGTTGATGGCATTAAGGTAGGTGGTTTATGTACTATACTTTGAAGTACCATTCTATAAAACTCCATTTCCTCTGTTTTATGTCATATTCTCCTATGAGTAAAGTTAAGTATAAAGACTCTAAAAGTTCTAAAACATATCTAGAAAGTTCTAAAAACAGAGCATTATGACTGTGCATTGTGGAGTTGGGACAATAGAATATCTAAAAGACTTGCCATTTCAAGGCTCAAGACCTACACTGTTGCTCAGACGAGCATCCTTTACACAAAATATTTGTGGGACCGTTTATACAAAAATAATACAAATGTTTTGGTTTTAGGCATTTGAAAGAGTCAGGTATTACATTAATATAAAATGGTGAGAATGAGCTTAGATCAATCAATTCAGTAGGTTAAAATATGCGGCTATTGAATTTAAGGTCCTGATTTCCACATTTTGAATTTGTGCAATTTACTCAGAAAAAAAATGTTCAATTCCAGGGTATCAACTTTGTTTCTCATATCAAATAAATCAGCAGGCAAAACTGCTACTGGGCATAGAGAGATTAATGAGTCAGTACAGCCTGTCACCAATTTCAGGGGTAAAACTATACCCAAAAGCCCAGCCCCTCAGACTGAGTCAACATTATCTTCAAAGATACATCCTAGTGTACAGGGAGACAGCTACTTTATTATATAGAAGCAATATAGAAGCCAGAATGATTCTAGTCATGGTTAAAATTGAGACACCTTGTTTAAAAGATTAGGTGGAAGAAATATTCATTAATTCCAATTTTATGATTATTGCTTAAGGCAATAATACTTTAAAGTTGTAAGTTTAAAGATTCCTGAAAAAGAACTTATTACAAAAAATTCACCTAAACATACACATAAGTACACATGTACCTAACATAGTTAAGCTTTTAACAGTATAGATCAAGTAAAAATGACACTGTGCTTCTTTGCTGTCAGAGAGGTGCTCCTGGCCCAGGATGTACTAGCTGCCTTTTCTCAATAATCTGCTCTTAAAGGGAAGAACTTGGTCTCTCTGTTAGTTATGAAATGGTAATTTAGTCCACAGTAGGAACACAACCCAATGCATGTAAAGCACTTTGCTCTGGGCCAGGCCCATTGTAAGTGCTTAATAATATTAGCTGCTATTATTATTTGACTGTTTAAAGACTTCTTGAAGTGAAAGATACTATTAAGGCTTTATTTTTTTTAAAGATTTTTATTTATTATTTTTAGAAAGAGGGGAAGGGAGAGAGGCAGAGAGGCAGAGAGGCAGAGAGGGAGATAGACATCTATGTATGGTTGCCTTTCACCTGCCTCCAGCTATAGACCTGGCTAGAAATCTGGCTTATAACCTGGTTATGTGCCCTGGCTGGGAATCGAACCAGCAACCTTTCGGTTCGCAGGTCAGTGCCTTATCCACTGTGCCACCAGCCAGAGCTGAATACTATTCAGTTTTATTATTGACCATATGATATTGTTTTCTCCATATATATATAGATATATATATGTAGTGGTTAAAAAATCTCATTCTATGTACAACTTTTATTTCTTGGAAAGATCCTGATTGTGGGAGGTAAATATTGACAAATAAAAGTAAAGAAAAATATGAAATGCTAATTTAAAAATAAACCATTATGACCTTATTTCACCTTTGTTTATAGCTTAATTAATTCTCCTACATTGCATTTGTTTTGCTTTTAATGTCTCCTCAAATATACATATGTAGCATTTCTATTACTTTGAGGTTTGACTAACTGCTCTCAACCACCCACTTAGACAAGGAGTCTAACTTCTGGGAAGGTTAATTCGAGTTTTAGGAATGGACATCTGCTCATCTCAGCCTTTTGTGGACTTTTTTTCCTTTCAGAAAACAGGATGAACCTTGAATTTCCTTCTTGTTCTGACCACAGGGGAAATAATTTTGGCCACAGATATAGAACAGAAGAATAACCTGAGCTTTCCTCTGTCCTTTATTTACACTCTTTATGGCTTTACTTCTCGGTATTTTAATTTGTGTGTGGTTGATTTTTGATCTAGCCCTAAGTCAAATCTTTATTCCTGAAAGCTCAAGTTTGGGTCTAAGTAAGTGAGCACTCATAAAACGATATGAAACAAATTGCACTTGTTAGATACATTTTTGTTTGACTTTTGTTTAACTGTACAAACACAAAATTGCAGAGAATAGGTCCTTTATATTTATAAATATATCCATGTCAGAGTCAACTAATCCAATAAATACTTTTTAATTAAAATTATGAGACCTGGCTGGTGGCACAGTGGATAAGGTGCCAGCCTGTGAACCCAAAGGTTGCTGGTTCAATTCCCAGCCAGGACACATAGGCAGGTTGCAGACCAGGTCTCCAGCCAGGTCCATAGCCTGGAGGCAGGTGAAAGGGAACCATACACTGGTGTTTTTCTCCCTCTCTGCTTCTTCCTTTTATTAGTTTCTCTCCGGAAACTAATAAAATCTTTAAAAAACAAACAAAAAAATCTAGAGCACAATATTTTTAAAAATAATAAAACAAAATTAATATGGCTGCAAGATAATAAGCGCTCATATATGAAGCTCAAAGTTTACTTTTGAGGAGAAAAGTTTTATAGATGATGAAATAGAGGTTGCTTGTGTTTCAAGTGGAAAAAGTTGGAACTTTAGAAATAGATTTACCCTAAGATCATGCTGTGATGGGCTGTGTTACTTTCATCAAATAATGTAGCTTCTCTGATTTTTTATTCCTGGATTTGGGAAAAGGAAGCAACAGATAATGACTACTGGGTTGGTTTGGTCATTAAATAACATGGAAAGCATTAAGCACATAGTAGGTGCCCAATTAATAATGGTTTATTTCTCCTTCCTGTACCTTCTTCTCCGAAGCTTTGTCTTCTTCCCAAAACAATCACACATGTGCCTATATTTTCCCACATGAGTTGTCAGCTATGGAGTGGCCCAGCACAATGTGTCAGAAGTGAAATGAGGATATTTATGTGGTATTTATTGGTTCTAGACTATATGCTCATGAGCTTTTATTTGAATAATGAACAGACTATATGGTGAGAATGAACTGGAATGCACTGTCATAGTGGAAGTTCCTTTGTCTCGTTACAAGCTAAAGTGACACTGTATACCATACAATGCACACAGTGGCTGCATTGGAAAGTCATTACTTTTAGAGGAAATAACTGGAGACAATGCGGAGCATTGATAAACCTCACAAAAATTGCAGGGTATATTTTTAATTAATATGAGCCATCAGTGCACAAAGTAAATAAGCAACAGAATTATGAGCAGGTTTTAGGGGTTCTCCTTTGATCCATTTTGTTCTGGGAACTAGTTCCTCAGCATACTCTAGCTATGTATTCCCCTCTGATTTTCACAGTTTAGTACTATGTACTTTTTGTACATAATAAAGTTATCATTTGATGGTTTGTGAGTTGATGAACAGTTAAGAGAACCTATGCACTTGCTGGGAATGCACTTGAACAACTACAGGAAGGAAAAAGTTGCCTTTGATGGCTATCTACATATGGCTAAAGGGGTGACATGCATAATAATTATATACTAACTCCTAACCTAAAGTTGTTTCTCTATGAGAAATTGAAGAAGGAAAGAATTGATGAACAGACCAAACAAAATCCCAACTGTTTTTAAAGGGGAAATTGCCAATAAGGAACTCTGGACTGATATGGTAGAATTGAAATAGCACACTCAAATCTCACTGTGTGGCCTATGGCAAGTCTGTTAACTTCTCAATGGTTATGCATTTGCTTGCCTAGAAAAGGAGGTTTACTAACCATTCCATTGAGTGTAGAGGAGAGTAAATGAGGCAATATGTATGAAACAACTGGTGCCCAATTATTAAATATTCAATAAATGTTAATAAGTTTACTTTCTACTGATAGGCAGTTTCACTTACAGCATTTATCTTCTGTTGGTTTGTTAACTTCCCCGGGGGTGGGGAGTAGGTGAACTCAAGTGGTAAGGTAGTAAATAAAAAATAAAAAGAGGATTGGAAAATAAACTTCTAAGGGGATAATTTGGGGAAAGCCATCCTTCTGTCTATTAACTCACTTACAGCTCAAGATGGCCCCATTTATCCAATCACATAACTTATTCTGTCCAATTCAATTTAACAACCATTTTTAATGGGGAATTACACAGCACAGGAACTCTAGAAAGTTGAACTAGATTTAAAAAGAACTTCTTAGTGCAATGACAATGTAAACACAGGCATTTATATTTTCTTTTAGCCATCAAAATCATTTCTGTAACTTGTAGATGCACACACAAACAGACACACACCTCCAGAATCCTACAGAAATGATCACTGAAATACAAAAGTATTGGGAAACCTGCACTTAATTATGGAGCCTATAATACGCTATATCTGATACTGACATGAAATACCAAGGGATTTCCACAAGGTAGAATGCAGATAAGACTGAAGTAAAGGAAGACCTGAAGAACAATATTATAAATTCCTCGGAAAGAATAGCATTCTTAGGAGTTACCTGAAGCATTGAAGAATTCCCTTTCAAAATACTTCAAAAATTTATATGGAGCCAAAAATGCCCATGAATAGCCACAGCAATCTTGCGAAAGAAGAACAAGGTAGGAGGAAACACAATACCGGACTTCAAACAATACTACAAGGCTACTGTCATCAAAACAGCATGGTACTGGCATAAGAATAGACATATAGATCAATGGAACAGAATAGAGAGCCCAGAAATTAACCCAGGACTCTATGGTCAACTCATATTTGACAAAGGGGGAAGGAACATCCAATGGAGTCAAAACAGTCTCTTCAACAAATGGTGT